>MU846042.1:58595-173512 GCA_030867225.1 Colletotrichum caudatum
GGGGGGGGGGGGGGGGGGGGGGGGGGGGGGGGGGGGGGGGGGGGGGGGGGGCATGCCGCTTACCCGTCTGCAAGACTATCCAGTGGCACGTATGGCTGTACGTGCCAACGTGCCCCGCGAGGATCCTTGCGCCCTTTCCAGAGCAGACAGGTTCTTTCGAGAGAGAAGCCTTCCGGTCAGGCTGGGAAACTGGTCGCCTAATCGCCCTGTGACGTGCGGAGCTTAATTCATCCGGGCGACGGGTGGTGGTCCCGGTACACTTGACCACGCAGCTTGCTACGACACGGGTTTTGCCCGCGACAACCGTCTGTAGCGAACGGTCCGAACAACCAGAGGCGAAGGGGGGAGGGAAATAGATGCTGACGCACACGTCTTACAGTCTGCTGCGAGCACTATCGGGTGCGTACGTATCTGTTTCGAGTCGAGTCATAACGAGGACTGCCAAACGCTGGCAACCCAGAACCGCGGCTCGGAACGGCCATGACCGCATGCCTCCCGGCAGAAACAGGGTCGGGGCCGGCGATGCCTTTGACTCCTCGAACTCTCGTTTGAGCGCTCGTGAAGTTCACCAACTCGGGTCACGACGGCGAAAAAAAGCTGGAGGGAGGGGCGGCGGCCGGCGGGCTTGCTTTTGGGCTGTTCACAGCTTCTTCTCCCTCTCACACACACTTCCCAGCCGCTCGGTACCGTACGTCCAGGTGGACTGGACTGACCTGACCGGGCTCACCAAAGGCAGAACCCCCTCCCGATGGGTTGTGATAAGCGGTAAACGGTTTCGCCTCCCGCCCGCGGTTGATGGAAGAGCAGGAACCCCGACACCTGGAACGTCTTCCAATCGTCCCAAAATCGCCTTGCTTATTTTTATCCGTATTTTTTAGATTCCTCATCAACACCGACCTTCCACCCCTGCTAGGGCCGGGTCCGGGGGGGAGGGTCATAGACATTTGGTTGGGGGCTTTTCTCGGCCGAGTTTCAACAGCTGTCGCGGGGGGCCTGAACCGCACCTTGGGACAGACAAACTGTGTTCGTGGCCGGTTGGGCGCCGTCTTTGAGCCGGAGGAACGATTTACTAACAGGAACCGCGGCTCCCGTCAGTCAACGAGGTGGGCCATACCTCTATTGCTTGAGTAGTCTTGGTCCCGGCAGTATCCGTGAACAAACACCCTTGGCGACTATCCTTCTGGGCTTCTCGTTGACGTGCTCGACAAACGTGGGTTCCATGTAACCCCCCCGCCCCCCCGGGGTTCCGAACACATGAGCCATATTTTCGGCCCTGCTGTTGAGGCACTGTTGCCAGCTTTTACGAGGCCGACGGCACAAGATTTTGGGCACATACCCACACGATAATTGTACCCACCGAGATTATGGCTTGCAGTGTTGGTGAAAGTACTCACAACACACAGACGAAACTTGGCAGGTCGAGTCCTCCCGGAGCGAAAAGGCGAGATATGAACAATCGTTATTAAGGCAGACACACAAAATAAAACAAAAACCGCACTAGTGGTATAGGTAGTTGAGGGTAAAGGACAAATTCTCCACCCCACCAGAGCCCGGAACGCCGCTCCTCGCCAAGTCATACGTCAAAGGCATACGCCACCGCCCCTCAATTCACCTTCTGCCCTTGGCAAAAGCCTCGACCTTGCCCATGAGGCTCTTCAGCCCCACGCCTCTCTCGCAGTTGCTCTCCAGCCAGACCTCCATCTTCTCCCGGACACTGCGCATGCTCTTGAGCACCGGCATGCGTGCGCCGTCCTCCGCGGCTACGTACGAGCCCGGGTTGAGAAGCATATCGAAGCACTCGCCCCAGATCTCCGTCTGCCAGTAGCGCTTCAGACTCTCGCGGACGCGGTACTTGCGTCCGGCGCCGATGCCGCCCTGGTCGCAGCGGACCGTCTCGATGTACTTGCCAAAGAGAAGGCAGTGCACGATACCGGCGAGGCCGTGGTAGTCGATCTGCCACGTCCACGGACGGCCCTCGCGCATCTCGGCGCAGTCCTGCGCGCTGGTCTTCCAGTCGGCGATGAAGCCGACGTCCGCCTCGAAGTTGCGCATGTCGATGCCGCGGCCGAAGTCGATGAGGGTCACGCCCCGGGCGTCCCAACCCCCAGTCCCGTCGGCGCTGTACTGCGACGACAGCGGCTGGTCGCCGGAGCCGCTGTCCAAGCGGAGGAGACAGTTGTCCACCTTGAGGTCGCCGTGGAGGACGCTGCGGGCGTGCAGGGCCTCGACGGTACGGAAGAGCTCGACGGTGAAGAACATGGCCAGCTGCTCGTCCATAACGGCGGATGGTTCGGCGCGGAAGAAGTTGACGACGTCGAGAAGGCTTCCGTGGGGGTGGTACGGAAGGAAGAGGAAACCCTCATCCTTGTAGAGGTGGAACTCGTGGGCGTACGAGACGGAGGCAGCAGCGCGGTGCTGAGGTCCCAGACGCACGTGGGCGAGACGCATCATGTGAAACTCCCACGGCGTCGGGGGAAGTTCCATCTTGAGCGCCTCCAAGGGGCTACGGTGATTGACGGCAAACGCACCCTTGCCCATGACCGCAACGCCATCCTCGTCCTCGTCCTCCTGGTCGGCAGACGAGTTCTCCACGAGGTAGACAGGCGCGAAAGCACCTGCGCCGAGCTCCTTCCGGATGGTGTATTGGGTATCGACGTCGGGGAACTCGATGGCGACCAAAGCGCATGCGTTGCTCACCCTGTCCGAGCCGCCTTTGGCCGCCTTCGTCATGGCTCTGGCGAACTTGCGGATATCGTTGCCCTTCTCGTACTTCTTATCCCTGTGGCCGTAGAATCCGGGGTACGAGTCCAACGAAGGATGCATCTTGGCGAGGATCTCGCTTCTCACGGCCTCGTCGACCGGGTTGCATTGCAACTCCTTGATGATGGGGCCCTTGGGAGGTGCCGGCTTCGCCGAGGCAGACTTCGCTTTACCGAGGAGAGGTTGGGCAATCTTCACTGGCCGAACTTCACTCAGAACCTCTCTCAAAGGGCTGCTCCCGGGCTCCTCCGTGGAAGATTCTTCTTCGTCAATGGTTGACTCCATGTCGTCGCGGCACGGGGTCTCGTACTTCGCCTTCCGTTCTGTAAACGCAAGCGAAGATTCAGTCCTCTCCGTGATAGGTGTCATGAAGGGGAGTCGGTTGTTAGCCATCTCGACCGGGTCCCTAAACGGCCTTGTTCTGGGCTCATAATCCTCTGGCGGTATCGGGACGAACATGGTTTTGGTTCTCGGCGGGTAGTCTTCGTCCTCCTGCTCCTCATCCTCCTCGTCTCCAGACTGGCCGTCGTACTGTGCTTCTGTTTGCTCTTCAGAAACAGGACCCGCTGGCTCGACATAATTCGGGTCCATCAAATCAGATACTTGTGTATTGTCAATCCCGGGCTGCGTTGCATCCTCGTTGAGAACCGGGACATGCTTGTGGGTAGAAAAGTCGGACCACTCGCTGACGCTCTTCACATCCGATGTTTCCTCGTCTGCTTCGTCGGCGTCCTCACCCATGTCCACCTGGCGTGTGACCATGGTGCTCTCTGCGTCAGTTGTGTAATCGCCGTCCGTCTCAAAGTCGTCGTCATGATCGCTCTCCTCCTCCTCCTCCTCTTCTTCTTCTTGGGAGTTAGACTGAATGGGCTGATTGAAAATCTCATAGATTTCGTCAGTTGCAGCTCGAGTGTGAAGCGTCATTGTCGGCTCAGCCGTGTTTCTCTTCTTCAGCTTTGGCCTGGATGGCGAGTCCAGATTGGCTTTGACTACCGGCTTGTTAACAACGACAAGGTGGGTAAGGCGTAGCGCCATTAACTTACTGACTTGGGTCTCATTGACCTCCATGATCTTTTTCTTTTTACTTTTGCCCTCCTTCTTGTTAATAATGGCGCCATTCTCATCCATCATGACAGTTTCTGTATGGACAACCAGCTTCTCCTGCACCTTCTGACGGAGGTCATCCATGATGGAAGTCTCCGTATCCATCACCTCAGGCGCAGCCTCCTCTGTCAGTGGCTCTTCGTCCCAGGACACATCCAGCCAGCCCCGCTTCATGGCCCAAACCTCCTCGAAACCGAGCTCCGAGCCGGGTTCCTCAGGTGTAGGGTAAATAGCTTCGAGGCTGACAAAGATTTGCTCCTTCTTCCCGCTGACGGGGTTCACAACTATTTGGTTTTTTGATGGCACAAGAGTGATATGGGACTTGGACATTTGTGCCCGTGATAACCGCGATTGCTGTCGCGATTTTGATTGCAACTGAGACTGAGATACAAGAACGCCATAAAGCCATACATTAGTCCTATAATCATCAACATCTGGGCAATGGGAGGCTTAAGCGAAAGTGGTGCTTACCGTATCCCTGAAGATGGCCATCTTCGGGGCAGTGCTCTTCTTTCCTCCCGCCTTCAACGTCTCTCCCGCCCACGGCTTGGGCTCCATCATGTTCTCCTTCTTCCGGTCGCCCAACGAGCCAATGTTGTCCCACCCCTTGGATGTAGGCCCGCGCGAGGCCAGTACCGGTGGCGCAGAGTCGGCGTCTGAAAAGATGGACATCTTGGCCTTGCCCGGCTTGGGCGCGGCGACGCCGACACCTTGGCCGGGGCGAGGCGCCTGGGGATCGGCCGCAGCAGCCGCGCGAGCGGCGGCAAATGGGTCAACCTTGGCGGCCAGGGCAGGCCGAACGGTAGGAAGTGCCGGTGATGAAGGTGCCTCGGCTGCGTCTGGCTGCTGGGCGAGCCTCTGCTCAAATTCCTTGAACTTGCGAATCAAGCGCTGGACGGGCCTCGCCTCGCGCTCGATGCCAAGCTTGTACACCTCCTCTGCCTGGTTCCATCTGCCTGCACCCTCGAGCCATGCTGCATACTCTTCGTAGAAAAGGGCGAGTGTATCTCCGACGCTGTGGCGCGACAGGAAGAGGAACGTCTCGCGAGGCGAGTCAGAGAAGAACTGGATGTACAGCACCCACATCTTGAGGTATCTAGGGTCGTTCTTGTATTGTGATGAACCAATAAATGTCTTGGTCGCGCGCTCTAGTAGAGTGTGAAGCTGAGACTGCGGTGTGGCTTGCGCCGATGGGTATGCATCGAGGGTCCAGCGCACATAACGGTCGAAGATATCGAGAGGGTCGTCTGACTCGGAGATGTTGCGTATTTCCTCCTCGTACTCGGCTCTGATACAGTCGTTGACATTCTTGGTGTCGGATGGTGTTGGTGTGTCCAACTTGTGCAGAGGAGAGGGCGAAAACAGTTCGGCCAGCTTTTTGGCAGAGCGGCCGCTCGGCAGCGCTTGAATGTTTTCTTTGTGCGCTTCGATCACATCGAAGTTGATGAGGTCGTCGGAGGCTGCCATGGTTAGTAATGTTGCGGCGATTCGCCGTCGCGTCTCCAGGTAAAGGGTTGCTGGAGTTTGTGCGTCGGGTTTGTCGATGTCTAGATTGGTGTGAAGCAACGTCTAAAACCGAAATCCAGTGTTGTGGTCTAGTGTTGACTACCTATTGATAACCGATAACAGGTCAATCAGGGGAGGGATGCGGGTCGTTGTCAGAGCAACCTGAAGCCCGATTATGTAATGATATGGGACTCCTCAGGACCACCATGACTCGTTCACATATAGTGTTAGAGCCCGACGAAGGTGGTGGATTCCCCGAAAACACAGGCTATCGAAGCCAAGTGCACCAGAAAGAACGAAATAAATACCAATCAAAAGGAAATCGGTAAAGACATGAGCTGCTACATCGTGTGGCGTCACCGCTGAAGACACCGAATGGGGTGTGCTGCGTCGGATCACGTGACATCAACTGGGTTTAACGACAGTCTATTAGCATTATCACACACGATCGCTCCAATAAGCCGCTGGCATCTTGATTCATTGAGTTCGTATGCCATGTGTACCACTCACAAGAACTCTGGAAAGCCTCCGGTCTCCTTTATAAGAGCTTAAATTGCTTTCAGTTAACCTCAACTCCGTTGTTGCTAGCATAATCCTGGGATGACTTGATGCCAGTAGGAGGATCTCTCAACCCCTATCTGGACGCCTTCATCGTAGCACATGTCATCATTGTGCTCGTACAATCTCCTATCAGAAGAATTCCACGCGATTTACATGAAAAGTCTGGAAGAAAACGCGGTGTTTATGGTCTTGAACGCCTCAGCATACGCCACCAGAAAGTCTCGATTACGTCTTCAGCGGCCCTGTGCTGACGGCTTCGCCCGCCATCTAGGTAGGCTACAGCATGATATTCCACCTTTGCTCCCTGAGAATACAGAATCTTTCGTTTGAGGGCCAATGGCGGGAAGGCACACCAAGAGGTTCCTGCGGCGGTCTTGATTCTGGAAATGTATGCGTGAGAGCAAGAGTTTCTCAACCCTTCTTCTCGTCGTATCTCACGCCAGACATCTGTCAATTTCTCTGTCAGCACATAGCATTTTCAAATAAAACATGATATCGGGTTCGTTCAGCAGCATGGACAAAAAGGACTACGCGTACCAAAAACGGGCCCAGATATGTGAGGGGCACTCCAGCTTTCTCATCCCAATATGGGGGAACACCCCATCCTCTCTGGCTTGGGCAATTCTTAAACTGGTACACATTGGTGTGCATCCACATTGCCTCGTACGGGTTGTAGTCAAATTCAAACTCGCAAACTGGCAAATAATTCTGTTCATGTGTCAACTTCATTGCCTTGTTCTAGTGAGACCGCTGGGAAGAAGGGATGAGGGTGCCACGAGGGTTGAATAGTATCTTACAATGCAGCTCAAACTAAGGTCTTTGACGTCAAAATCTTGGGTGGCGTTCCTCTGACGGCATTTCTGCGCGTCAATGTAGAGCTCTTGTGGGGTAGTCCAGTTACTTGCGAAGGCTACTTTGAGGATCTCTTCCATACGGTCCATACCAATGTCTTTTATCTCAAGAGTTAGTCCAACTATTAATGACTTGAGATATACAGTCTAATGACGTACCGTTAACCCTAGCAAGCCCGTACGAGTCTGAGCCATCATACCATATTGGCCCACAAGTGGAAAACTGGTCGAGCCTAGAGCAGTCATAGGGATTTATTGGCATCTTGCGCGGATCAACACCAGGACTACTTGTCGTGTTAGTTACGAAGAAAGTAGGTTTATGGGTAGCTTCAACTGACTTTTTTACAACAAAGTAATCCATTTGTGTAAGTGCCTCGTTAAAAGTCCACTTCAAGAGATTGTGATACATAAAGTCTGTGTTGTCTGGAATGCTGGTAGGGAATTTCTAACACCAAGTCGTTAGAGCAGTTACACATAGGGCCACTAGCTTTAAATTATCATTAATAACTCACCTGGCTGAACAAGCCGCTTGAGGTGATGGCAAAGAATGCGTCGAAATCCGTTTCAATATTGTTTAACGCCTTGCCGATGTTTTTCTGGTATTCATTGACTTTGTTTCCCAATGTAGCTGAAAGCGATTCCCAGGAGACTGGGAACTCATCGTGGGCTGGAGCCAAAAGATTGACGATACCACCCACATTACCCACGGGTACCAATACGGCAAGGAATGGTATGATTACCGGAAGCCCGAGTGCACCAACAGCCGGACCGACGGCCTTTCACTCCCACAAGCGTCAGACTAAGCAAATTTATGGTGTTGCATACAGCGCCCTGGGTCTTCACTTACACCAATCAAACCAGACGCCATACCAAAAATAGGACCAAGTTTTGGAGTCATTGTATTCACCTTCACCGGAGGTGCAACGACCTTGACGATTTCGGCAACCGACGCGCTATCCACAAAAATGTTAGTTAGCACGCAGACACATGTACAGAAAAGAGGTGTGACATACATAGCACCTGCCTGGCCTTGTACAACAGCTTGGTGGAAGTTGGTGAAGAAAAGATTAATAGCTTTAAGTGTTATAAAAGTCAGTAGCGGTACTCCAGAACAGGTGCGAATCGGTTGCGGCCAGTATTGACTAACAATAAATGTTCCAAATAGTCTATAGGAGTGGTTAATAGCTGCAGAGCACAAAAATGTCATTCGTGAGCCTTGCTTACGTAGAATTGTTGACTTGAATTATAGTTGACGTCAGGCCCGCTGGGTGGCGGAGTACACCCATTGAGCGTAATGAGGTCGCAACTCCATGTGGTTAATCCCTATTACCAAATTAGTGATCTTGTGTTTGTAGTATTACTTATGCAGTTGCATACCGCTAAATCCAGGTAGCATTCGGCAAACCCTCTATCCGTCGAATTGCATTTTGCACTATTGTTCTGCCACCAAGTCTAGAATGTTTCCTGTTAGGGTAGAGCACTCTTGAGGTAGATTCGATACGTACGCTTAGGTAGCCATGCATATCCAGAGCCTCCCAACAGCCCGGCTGGATGCTGTTTAGCGGTTCATTGGATTAGCAAGATTGTCTAGTTGAAAAGAGACGCTGAAGGTGCTGCCGTACCCATTTTCAGAGGTGGGAGTGCATTGGTCGGCGGGGACGGCGGGAATTGTCAAATTCAGGTCCTTCAACAGGTCCCTTTGTTTGATAACCAGGTTCCTGTGTTCGATAGACATGCCCCCTTCTCCGAAAGTCAAGTCCACTGGTGACGCTTCAACCGCCAGAACGAAAAGAGCGATAAGGTTAAGGAAACCCATCATGACTGCGCAGCGAGACTTGCAAATCCCAACTGACGGAAGAGTGTCCAGACAACCGGATGCGAGAGATCAATGGCGGGCGGGAGTAGTAAGAACATAGGATATAGCTACGTCTGGGAAATCGCGCGAATCTATTCAAACGGTTACTGATGTTCTACTAGGACAATGCCTCCACGAACCCGGGGTCCCCGCATGCAGCCGTAAATTTTCATAAACAGAGATTGATGGCCCCCGCCTCTTACCCCAGTATTTGGCTTGCTGACCACTGCACGTCCTCGGAGCTGCCGCCAGAGGAGCATAATCCCTCCTTGGCAACAAAGTCGACTGAAATTATAAATTAAAACTGACTAGGATTAGTGGGGAACTTTTACAATAATAGCTGGGGAAAGGCATTGTACAAGTGTATGAGTCTTAATAAGAAACATTGGCTCCTTGTAGAGGCCCCGCGTGACCTTTGAATTACGTATTGTAATTAGGTAAAACCATTAATACAGCCTATATTACATCAAACTTGGGGGCCGGGCAATTAAATGGAGCAATTCTAAGTCTTGCCGGTTAGTCCCTAACTTCCCGTAGCCCTTTCCCCAAACCCTTTCCCCATCTCTAGGAGGGGTTCGTCTGATATTTTCTCTTAGCAACGCGAAGAAGAAAAAAAATCGACAGATTAAGACAGTGGTGCGAGTCACACGAGTCCCTAATATAAATAATTGCTCGTCACCAACAGCACATACCAAGCAACACCAAAACACCTCTGTCGGGAACCTGTTTGCTGGGTTTATAGTACCTCTGACACACCATGCAATCCGCATTCTCTATTCGCCTTCTTCTATATCTGGTCTTCGTTGCCTGTGCGGGAGCTAAAAACTGTTGCTTCAGCACTATGTGGGCCGCAGGCAACGCTCTGGACCACAGATGGAACGATACTCTAGGGATTGCGCAGTGCATTCTTAGGGGACCTTTCCCGCCCGGCTCGAAATGCGTCGTCGAGAACTCGAGAGATGCAAACGGCAACATCCAGGCCCTCACGAGCCTCTACTTCGGCAGCGATCCTCTCCCGTATAAGCACCGTCTTGGCATCGACCCCCCAAGCTGTACACATCTACCCGATGAGAAGGTCAAGACGGGCTGGGAAGGCTTTGGGGCGTACTTGTTTAAAGACTCCTGGTTGACGTACCAACAGGAGGAGGTGTGCGATAGGCCTAATGCATTCTACACCGGCTGAAGGTAAGTAACCTCCATTCTAGGTGGGGTTCTTTACAGATTAGAGACACATCTTGACATTGGGGTAGTAGGTCTGCAGGACAAATATGAAGTAATATGTCTCGCGTCTGATTAAGAGCAACTTGGAATGCACATTGGTGTACTTGAGAGGTAACTGTTGGTTTCACCAAGGGATTGGTGATACGGTTAACCGTACGTATCGGGTGGCATTTGACGAATAGTAGGGGTAATTGGTGGTTCTCTATTATGCGTGAAGAAGAGAAGGAGCTATCGCGGCTGGCCGGTTAAGCGGTCAGCTATTATCCACCTCTGGTTGGGTGGATCCACCGGAAGGGCGGAGACCCAATTATCCGTGGATGAGTCATCGGGGTTAATCCCGATAACTCCGATAGCTCGGCGATGGTCAACATCGCAACAGTGACCATTTAGATACTAAGATGTTACGGGAAAGTTGTGGAAAAAAACGACAGTACCGCCTTAGTGTTAAAAATGGAAATAGTGTACATCTTCACCCACTCTGCCCTGCTACGTCGATAATAGTGAGGTTGGTTACTTCAGGCTGAGAGTTCATTCCTCTGACTATGCTTATAAGTTAGGTGCCCACAGAAGGCAGAAGGCCATTTTTGGTAGTTACCAAGACCATGTCTGCCTGCCCATTCTGCAGCTCAATGATTCACTCTGACGACAATCACCAAGCAATGCCGCATGGTTTGGAACATTTGCGGCCATCATAAAAAAGACCACACTCGGAGAGGATGAGATGATAAAAAACCCTTAAGCCTTATGATAAGTCTACCAAATGATCCTTCATAACCGCTTAATGTATAAATCTATCCCCATCTACCCACGCTCATGAAAACATTAAAAAAAGATGCTTGCATTAAATCAAATCCATCAATAGGTTTTGTTCCCAAACGTCGTTCAGTCGACGTACTTGGGAAGAGTTGCCATCACTCCGTCCTTGGAAATGAGCTCCATAGCCTTGGCGACTTCGTTGATGAAGCGCTCGTCACCTCGCAGGTCGTCACCGAACAGCACCTTGACGCTGAGGAGGTGACGGGGGTCGTTGCCGCCGGCCTTCGCCAGGGCCTGCAGCTCCTCCCGCATGGGGTCGTCGACCTCGAAGGTGTTGCCGGCGTCGTCGACGCCGTTGAGGTAGACGAACCAGGCACCGGCGACGAAGCACAGACGACGCAGGGGGCCCGTCGCCCAGATCTGCTCGGCAATGGAAGGCATGATGAACTGGGGGATCTTGCCCGAGGCGCCCAGGGCGACACGGGGGATTCCGTCCATGATGGTGGGGTTGGAGAAACGCTCCATGAGGGTGTTGCAGTACTGGTCGATGTCGACGCCGTCGATCTCGGGCAGCAGGGGCTTGACCTCCTCCTGCATCATCTGCCAGACGAACTTGCGGTAGGTGGGGTGCTCCATGACCTCGTGGACGTACTTGAAGCCGGCAAGCTGTCCCGCGTAGGCCATGGCGGAGTGGCTGGCGTTGAGCAGACGGAGCTTGTGCTTCTCAAACTGCTCGACCTCGTGCACGCCCTTGACGACCTGCACGCCGACCTTCTCGAAAGGCGGGCGGCCGTCGCTGAACTTGTCCTCAATGACCCACTGCATAAAGGGCTCGGTGACGACGGGCCACGCGTCCTCGATGCCGAAGTTGTCGGACAACGACTTGATGTCGTTCTGGGACGTGCTGGGGGTGATGCGGTCGACCATGGCGTTGGGGAAGGCACCCTCCTCGGCGATCCACTTGGCGATCTCCGGGTTGCGGAGGCGCGCGAACGACTCGAGCATGTGGCGTGTGATGGAGCCGTTCTTTTGCATGTTGTCACAGGACATGACGGTGAAGGGCTTCAGGCCCTGCGCGTGGCGCCTGGCCATCGCGGCGTAGAGGAAGCCAAAGGTGCTGATGGGAGCGTTCTCATTGGCCAGGTCGTGCTGGATGTCGGGGTGCTCAGACTGCAACTCGTGGGTGTTCTCGTTGTAGTAGTAGCCGCTCTCGGTGATGGTCAGGGACACGATGTGCGTGTCGGGGTGAGCCATCTTGGCAATGACGGCCTCGCGGTCGTCGGGCGCGTAGAGGAACGAGTTGATGCTCCCGACGATGTTGGCGAAGCTGCCCTTGGCAGAGCGCTCAATGACGGTGTACAGGTGGTCCTGGGCGACCAGGACGTCGCGCATAGCGGCATCGTTGGGTCGCAGACCGACACCGCAGATGGCCCAGTTGCGCTGCTCATGCTTCTGCATCAACTGGTCTATGTAGACGGCCAGATGGGCTCTGTGGAAGCCGCCCACGCCGACGTGGACGATGCCCTCCTTCACGCCATTGCGGTCGTAGGAAGGGGTCTTCACCTTCAGCTCTCCCTGCTGCGAAGAAATCAAAGATAGGTTGTTGCTGGTGAGCTTGAGGGATTCCGTGCTGTGAGGCATTCTAATCACTATGAAAGGCTGGATGGGAAGGTTCGTGCTGGGAGAGATCAGGAGAAGCTGTGAGTTGAATGATCACAGAAGGCAGCTCACCGCCGGTTACCCCCTGACGGCCGTCCTTTTAAGGTGAGCCGGGTTAAGTTCGGCCAAAGAGATTTCGAGGCACGTACCACGTTGTTGAGAAATTCCAAGCCTTGATGGGATCCATATTTCAGGTTCCCCTGTGTTGGTGGTGGCGGAGGAGGGTCCCCTTTTTTTCTGAATAAACTGGGGCCCCGGTGGCGGTTCTCTGTGATCCGGGCGGCCGGCCAGGCCATTTTGACTGGGATAAGAGGCGGTCTAGCTTATCAGCAAACTTGTTGTGGAGTTTGTTGAATCGGAAAGCGACGACAGGACATAAATAGACATGGGGGGTCAAGGCAAATAAGGTCTGGGCGCTCTATGACTTGGCAGGTTGGGCAAGGCAAGGCGAGCAAGGCGGGGGAGCTCCACGCAGTGACCCGTTGAAAAGTTTTTGTGAAAATGGTAAAGAAACGTCAAGATCTTTCTCCATGGCAAATCAATGGCAAATTCAATGGCGAATGACGACGTGTCTGCGAAATGGGTGTTTGGGGCCACCGAATGGCTATTCATGCGATCGTCCCTCTCATTGTTGAGAAAGACGGTTTAGCGTGCTCGAGACACTCAATGGAGATAGAGTTTTCTTTTCAGCGACTATGTCTGATAGTCCCGAAAGTCCATTGGCCGCCGACATGGGAAGATAGTGGTCACGAGGCACATGCAACTCCGGGGGGGCCACATAAAGGTCTAGGACAGCACTCGTATTCCCACAACCAACTCGAAACGCGAACGTATCTTGGGGAGCGTTCGGGTTTGATCGCCCTCTCGGAAGATAATCCCACGGCAATTTATGTTGAGTTGTCTGAGAGCACGATTGTCAATAGTATTACAATAGATTGCTGCAACAACAATCAATATGGGTGAGACGTGGAGTGACTTGTATATGTTCCATGACTATTATTTGCACATGTCCGCTTGGTCTCCGGCGTTAGTTAGGTATAGCCAGTTTGGTCCTATCTGCTTTGACGATTCCGATGCACACATGGTCTGGGAATAGTTGAGACCAATCCTGGAAGATCCCATACGTTTGTACCACACGTTGGATTGACGCGTAAGCCATCGCTAGACCAGAAGGAAGGTTGTATTTGGTTGAATGCCTGAGAGATAACAATAGTTGTGATGCTAAAGCTGAGTCGCATTCGCAGCAATGCAACTGCGACCAGTGTATATCTTCGCCACAACAACGCACATGTGACTAGGATATGGAATCCAAGATCCAAAAATCCTGCATATCAAAGCCAACCACTGACGTTGCTGGAACTGTCATGAACAACGGTCTGCAATGGTATGCGTTGGACGAAAGCGGACTAGAAGCCGTTGAAGACCGTTGCCCGATGTCTCAAATGTCAACGTCAATCACAGTGCGACTGCCTTCATGAATATGATTGGCCTGACTGAACAGCTTCGGTGTTGCAACAGAAGCATGAAAGGGAGCATTGTTCTTTGAAGCAAACGGACAGCCACTTCCATCGCTCTTCATCAAGACCGCTTGGGGAGCCGTGGAATTCAGTCAATCTACGGCGTGTACAGGCAATCTAGTGTCAATACATGCCTACGATTTGGTTCTTGGGGTTTTCTTTTCTGACTCTCAGCCTCCAATCACATGTCAAAATCAGTGTTTTAATAGGCCAAACCTAGCAAGATGAAGGACTACGAAGCCGAAGGAAGTCTGGTGTGCGGCATTTTGGAACAAAACGCTGTCCCGCAAAAGTCGCTCTCCAGAACAAGTAAGCGTGTCCCACGTATTCACGACATCGAAAACGAGAATGGGTATGCGTTTGGTCAGACTCAGCTAGTGAACATGGCAACTTCTTGATTCCCGTCTGTTCAAACACACACTAGGCAATGCCTTGATAGTCTGCGATTCTCAAAACAGCAAGCCCCTACCTGACTTGACCGACACTCATACAAGTCCAACGGTGTCATCGGCCTTTCTCAAACTGGAATGTCTGCTGGGTTGATGTGAGTGATGTGGCAGTTGAAGCAGACAATCATGATGTCGTTGCGCCATCATGGCTTGATGCAATTCGTCCGGCAACTGGCCAATGAGCGACAACCATTATCGGTTTTCTTCTGAACTGGTTCACATTAGTTGTCAATGTTGTGGCCCGGAATTATACCAAGACTGCAGCCTAAAAGGAACACCAATTCTTCGGTACCTACTTACATGAGAGTAGCGTCATTCATCTGCATCCGCCGAAGGCCTGGCTTGTTCTTCCTCTTTTACCTCTATTATACCTATCTTTCTGCATGTCTGGACAGTGGTTGATATGGCCCTACGACTCCTCATCTTTGCCAACGCAGCGTCGCACACTAATAGTATACTTCTAAAAAACATAGAAACCACACCCTGCAGCTCTCTGCATGGATTACACTCCCAGACTTCCCTTCTTCGCAGTTCTGAAATGAATTTGACACAACATTTGTTGAATAAACATGGGGGGTTGAAGGCACCTGTCTCTGCATGAAGGGCAGATGCGTGTCGAGGGGAAGATATCGATTCTCGGCAAAGAAGGCAAGGGAAAACTGACTTCGGCGACGCTCTGTGAGTTCGCCGAGTGGATTCTGGTTAGGGCTGTCACTGGGAGTGTAGGGAAGCTTGCCTCGATGAGGATTAGACAGCCGGAACAGACATTTCCACATGTTCCTACGCCATACTGTCATTGTCCCTATCTTTCAAGATGATGTAAGTAGATGCTTTATTACCAAACAAGGGGCTCGGATAAGGAAGGGACTTGAATCCAATTTGTAGATGGTCGGTCTTTGCAGGTTCTTGGATACTCTTGGTTTCTTGTCCCAATCAACTCAATGCATCCACATGGCCGAACTGGAAACCATCGACCACGTGTCGTATACCGCTCCCTCCATCAATCCTTCGGTTCGACCCGCACGCAGCATACCATGTGGTGGAGGCAGTGGACTTCCGTCGAGTCTGCGTAGAATATTATCCTCACACCGCGCCTGTCTCTGCGTACGCTCGGCACACTCTATGTGCAGCTGGCCCGCAGCGCTGGGATCTGAGCTACCTCCAACGGCTCGCGATGTGGCTCGACCACCGAGGAGAGTACAGCTGGGATCTCGTCGGCGAGAGATGTATATGTTACAGGACTCGCCAGACATTATGCCTACTCCGAAGACTCGCAAACGTACAAGTCAATGCCAACCTTCTCAAAGTATGTGGATGTTAAGTTGAACGCGAACACTGTGAATTCCATCAAAGCGGGACTCAGAAGACGTACGTGTCTCCAGCGACTTAAAGCCAAAGTTTGGCACCACGATTGAGACTACGATATTCACCGGACTCACAACGAGGAAAACGGACCCACGCTGTCCGAATACCCTCGAAACCAGCAACTTGCAAGGCTACGGTCCACTCGATGTTGGGGCGTTTTGCAAAATGGGATGAGACGCGAACAATTGTGCCGCGTAACAAAACGACATCGTTAGTTGCGGGGGCAGTAACTAGCGCTTATATATATCTCGTGACAGATTACGAATCCACAGAGCATCCATCCACTTCCAATGTGCTTTGAGCTAGGAGGGGTGAAATGTTTAAGCTGGCTAAGTTGGCGTGGAAAAGCTTAGATGATTATACTAAGTTCGGGACGGTTACACGCCCCTACTCCATTGTCCCTGGCTGATCCGTGGTACCACCTGGCACAAGCACCGCGTCTGGAGGAGGCACGCCCATCATCATGGCCAATGATTTTGCTCTCTGTCGTTATACCGGCGCTGCACTCACAAAGGCTACTTGCCCCCCCTCGTCGGTCTCGAAGCGATTGAACCGTTCACCGTACCCGAGGGTCCTGGTGTCGGACGCAGTCTCGGAGCCGAAGGTAGGGGGGGGGGGGGGGGCTGCCATGCCGACGATGAGCTCGCGTTGAGTTGAACGAGATGCGGAGAGACTGGGACGTCACGTGTGATGACGACGATGGACGTTGTTGCCCATTAACGAGTAGAGCGCTGACAATTGATGCCATGCAAAGTCTTTGATGATGGCGCAGGCGAGGCTGGAAGAAGCGGCTCGGCGCCCTTGTCAGTCAGACCTTGTCAAGGTCCATTATCGACTCGAGTAAGCGAGGTTAAGTGCATTATCGGAGACGCTGCTCGTTCGAAAATAGACCTTGGTCACTTGTATGGGATCTTGTACTAATTACCTTGCCCTCGCGCTAACCAACCGGGTCGTCGGAGATGAGAGGCAATATAACCACAATGTCCCCTGTCGGGATTGGGCCGTCCATTCGAGGCGTCGCTGCCTCCTTTCTACCCCATGACAATACGTGAGATTCAATACCTATATCAGCAAACCACTGAGTATATATGTTTGCAACGGCACTCCTCTAGGCTGTACACTATAAGGATAGCATATCGAGTTGCGTATGGAAGGTCTCCAAGATTGTGAATGGTTGAGATTTCAGAGGAGCCGCCCATGCAGCGATCGGGTTGCTTCGTCAATGATCTCACAGCTGAGCATCGCAGCAGGGGCACCTCCGAAAAGATGCGACAAGCGGTGGACGCACCTCAGGCTTTACGACGTCACGCCCCGTCGAGTCTGAATGTTTCCGTGCAAGGAGCCCGACGTCCTCGGACGCGCGACAGAGTTCGTCCCGTCAGCTGTTTGTAAACACCGAGCACTTCTCTTGCGCGCGTAAACGACATTAGTCAGGCAAGGGCTCGAGTTGCCATCTCATCTCGTTTTCGCCGGGTCCGTGGGCGCAACTACGTGGGGTGATCCATGGGCGGGTCGTCGGCGACACCTGCAGGCGGAAAGCATGTTTTTCCCGCCCCCCTCCCCATGGGCGCATCATGTCACGCCGCATCCCGATTGGGAATTGGGTGGTGGTAGTGCTGTTCCCGGGCGCCGCGATTTGCGCTCTCCCGGTTTGATGAGCATGATGCGCGGTGATTTTCCGAGAAGGAAAAAAAATAAAAATAAGATAAAAAAAATAATTGGATCGACGGGACCCGAATTCGCCGTTTGGAGAGATCCGACGAAAAACATTAAGAAACACGACCTCGTCGGCGAAGCCAGAGCCCCCCCCAAGCCCGCATGCTCCCAGCGACGGAATGTTCGCGTTGAGCAAATACTGGTAGGGTCGTACATACATAGATGCGTACATGAAAGGGGAGGTCGACTTAGTTGTCCCTTCTAACCCAGCCAGACCCACACAATTCCACGTGTGCGCCTCGGACGGCGAAAGGACATGCAGGGACGACAGACAGACAGACAGACAGACAGGAACGACAGGATACATGGGCCGGCGTCGAGCGCACACTACACTCACTGCCTTTGAAGATGAGTCCGGGCCGGGCAAAAGCATCCGCAAGCGAGAAGCAAAAGCATCCGCAAGCGAGAAGCAAAAGCGCTCGAGCGCGCGCCGGACCGTGATACTTGGAAGGGGGAGGGAGGTCGGAAGGATAAAAGAAAAAGTTTCTTCCAGATGAAGCAAGAAAAAAAAGCAAAAAACGGGATCGCAAACGAAGTGGAAAAGGAGCGAGGGCGAGGATACCGGATGGGTCAAACGCTGGCCAAGAACGCTCGTTTCATGGTCGTGCGATGACGAAGTGCGTTTGGTGCTAGGTAATTAACTTGTATCGGTGCTGGACCCTGCGCCCCCCCCCCCCCCCCCTTCCACTCCTTTCTCCCCCTTTCGCCGGGGCAGACTGAATGTTCGGAGACTTTGTAGATGCATCCCACTAATAGGGACTGCCTTGCATTGGTATAGGTACCTTACGATGTGGTAGAATGCATCCCATCCTCTCCTCCATCCAATACCAACCGTCTGACCGATGACACTGGCATCTCCACCACGAGACGGCAACTCCCACCCTTTTTTTCTTTTAAAGACGTTAAACTAATAATTATCCTTAATCCAGTGCCTGTTTCTCGTTGCCCGTCTCGCCGAATGTATCGGATGAGCTGTAACCGGGCCTCTTTTCCAACCTTTTGTGCGCCCTTCTATTCACCGGGCGTTGAGTGAGCTTGCGTAATGCAGATGAGTGAGCATCTGGATTCCGGAATGTAGGTTCGTCATGACGCCCTCACCAATGGGAGGTTGTTTGCCTTGGCCACCCCCCCTCCCCTCCCCTCCTCTCCTCTCTGTCTTGCTTCTTTCAGAGACAGCCTCCGCCGACAATGGAGTCGACAAGACGTCGGATGACGGACATGAGCATCAGAACACCCGCATTACGTCCCTTCTCCGTCAGCGACGTCAACAACATCCACAATGGCCATGGAACAGCCTCGGCTTTAAATACATTCTCGCTTGGTCCTTGAAGAAGAGTCTTGGCGTAGAGGCCGTTGGGCAGAAGAAAACCCATTCAACGGACTCCTGCGCGTTACGAAGTCGTCTCAGAGCGTGGCCCCCGTCTGAACGGTTTTTTTTCTTTCTTTTCTTGGGAGGGCTGTCAGGAAACGAAAAAGGAGACGAAAGGATGGAGCCGCCGGACGTTCGCCGTTGCCCAAGTAGTTTACTACGATGTATGTACTCCGTACTAGGTATGCATATCATCTGCAGCGGCGGCAAGGCAAGCGCAAAAAAAAAAAGGGGGGGGGGGGGAGGAGCGACCCCAGGCTGTGCTGTGCCCACTTGCCCAACGGTTACGTGTAATTCGTACCGAGTATCCCTACAGGTTAGGTCAGGTTAGGCAAACTAGGTATGAATAAACGTACCGTACGGATACACGTACGGAGAGAGACCTATCGTACACCAAACGGGCCTCTTTCCAGGCAAGGCAGGCAGGCAGGGCAGGATCGATCATACCAGTATCTCCCGTTATGGCCCATCGCCAAAGGGCCTGAAACGTGGTCGTAGCCCCGTCTTCGTCTGGAGTCCTTCCTGCCCACCCACCCTTTCCATACATCCCGGCAGCACAACACCCCAACATCTCACGGGAATGATAGGGGCGGCCAGCCGACCACGCTGCCCCTGTCGCCCTGCCGGCCATGCGTCCGATTATTATTATTATTGTTGTTACTGTCTACCATGCACGATTGCTCCTCTGTCCGCAGTACGGTACAGGTACGTAGTATCCGCACATATACTCAGTACCTCCAAACCCAAAACCGAGTCTTCTCCGTACTGCCAACCCGCCTACTACTGCGTATATATGTACGTACCTACATGGTATACTACCTGTACCTATCTACGCAGGCACACAGGACACACCTCCGTCTCCACCGTCCACTCCACCCACGCGACGGCTTTCGTTCCAGATGATCGTCGGAGCTCTCTCTGGAAGGGCATCTGTGCTGCACTGCTGGCGGCCCAGAACGCTGCAGGAAACAGAGGCAAGAAGAGCCGCCCGATGCCCCTCCCATTCCCGCTCCGCCATTCCCTCCACCTCCCTCACTAGGAAAAAAAAAAAACCCTGCCATCACATCCTTGCACAAGACAGGCACACAAACGAGGTACGACAGCCAAGACTGCACGCTTGGTTCAGGCACAGGCCCCGCCTTCACGGGGCTCCCCCGGCCTCCATGACCGTGGCCTTGATTGGACCACTCGCCGCGCTCCTCGTCAACCACTGCGCACCGCACCGCACCGCACCGGCACCGCACCGCACTGCACCGCCAGCCTACACAATCGTGTGTGTATGTACCTACCGAGATACACGCACAACCTCCACCATCACCCGCCCTGCCCATCCATACCATGTGCGTGCATCCGCCACCCCTTGTCGAAACAAGCTCTACCCTGGAAGCCGCTCCCTCTTGTCATCGCCTCAAGGGAAGAGCGTGATGTGATGTGATGTGAGGGTCTGCTCAGAACAGGAAAGCAGCGGGTGGGGGGAGAACCAAAGTAAGCATGTATACCAACTTAATAGGCTCGACCTTTCTGGCAAAACCCGCAGGCCTCCCTGAGATCTTCCCGTTTGGATCGCTCGCTCATACTTTCCTTCCCGTTCCATTTCCTTGAACAACTTCTTTTCTCCAAATATCACCCAGCCGGTCTGTTTCTTCCATCGAGAGAGAGAGCCTCATCTCTTGTTCGTTTCTCTTCCTACCAACAGTGCTGGACACATTCTAGACTTCCCTATCGCCAAACTATACTAATCCAGATTCGACTCTTGTCGTGTTTGGTCGTGAACTCTTTTATTTCGTCTTCTTCTTGTTCTCCCCCTCTGACTATAGCAACCATGTCTTCTTCCATGAGAGCCTTGGTCGCCTCCGCCATGTTGGCCATGGCCCACGCTCAAGGTGTCATTCTCAAAGCACAAGGCCCCAGCGGCCCAGCCAGCCCTGGCCTCCTGGGTAAGTCTTTCTTATGAGATGAAGCACAGAATACCCGTTTCCATCAAGGCAAAGGAAAACGAAAACCCCCAACATAAATCTGACAAGTGTTGCGTAGTCGACCCCGCAAAGGCGGACGCCAACATCATCAACCAGAAAGAGATTGTTCAGAACGTCGTCAACGAGTGCGGCCGCACCATCCTCGCGGGCAACATCGACATTGGTGAGACGACTGAGGCCCAGCTCGGCAACAAGACCGTCACCCAGGTCACCAAGGGCTCCAATGTCGACATCACCATCGCACAAGTCAGCGCCGACGGCGCCGGTCCCTACACCTGTGACCTGGACCCGACCAGCAACGCCAACGGTGCCACCGGACAGACCAAACTCACCGTCAAGGAGGCCAAGGCGCAGAACGGCAACATCAAGCTCACCGTCACCATGCCCAAGGACCTGGCTTGCGTAGGAGGTAGGTATCTTCACCCGCACCCACCCCCGGACTTGAGTCCGTGACCGTTCTGCATGAGCCGACTAACACGGGACCTCAGCCTCCACCGGAAACGTCTGCACTGTCCGCTGCTTCAACTCCAACGCAAATGGCCCCTTTGGCGGCTGTGTCGCCGTCCAGCAGACCGACGTCAAGCCCAAGAAGAACTCCCCTAGCAACATCCCCACCGCCCAGACCCTTGATGGTGTTCTGTCCCAGGTCCAGCAAAACATCGTCGACCTCCCTGCCGCCGTCCAGGCTAACCAGGAGGCGAAGACCGCGGACGAACAGGGCGTCACCGCCGTCAAGGACATCCTCGGAAACGACGCCACCCTGAAGGCCGCTGGCCCCGCCACGGGCGCCAACACCGGCAACGGCAACGGTAATGCCAACACCGGCAAGGGAGGCAACAAAGGAAACGCCAACGGCAAGAACAACGGCAACGGCGGTGCCGCTGGTGGCAACAAGGGCAATGCTAACGCCCAAACCGGCGGCAACGGCGGTGCCGCTGGTGGCAACAAGGGCAACGCCAACGCCCAAACCGGCGGCAACGGACGTAATGGCCAGAACCAGCAGAACAACAACAACAACAACAAGCGGGAAGTCAGGGACACGTTCCGCTCGCGCCGTGCCCGCAGGAACGCCGCTCCCGCCGCTTAAGTAGTTGTTGGGCCGCCCCCCTCGAGTGCGACCTCCGGGGGGTGTTTTCCATCAACGGCAGCGGGACTTTCGCCCAAAAACCGAAGTATTGAGCTGTTGAATGACAGGAGAGAATTGGAGAGAAAGATATATTTGAGTTGTTAGTTTAGGGAAGGTATTATATTTGTGAGCTGCATATGAGACCGCATGGTGAAACCGTGAAAAGCGTGATGACCAGATAAAGAGGCCGTGTTTGGTCTCCCAACGTCCTTCCCCGCAGATTTCCGTGTGCTGGGTCAGACAGGCTTCCGTCGCCCCACGCGCAGATGCCCGTTGTGGCTCACTGTCCGGTTCTGTAGCCCTCCCCTCCCGCCGAGAATGCCACGAAGTGAGCAAGCACGGCCCAACCTCATCCTCCGGCGCGGGCCTCGAGGACCGGAAGCATGAGAAAGCGTCAAACGGGCCCCGTGCCTGATGTCTTCCATTCCAGCCGAGGGGTGTTAGGGGCGGCCGTCATTTAGCAATCACTCACGTGTGAAGAGGCAGGCGACACGAGAGAAAGCCAAACCCCCCAAGGCCGAGTCTTGCTTGCGTTCAGTATGTATGTTTTGCTTCGACATTCTTCAGACGCCCGACGCGTCAACCAATGACCGACCGGGTTGGCCTCGCTGGCTTCCTGAAACCCCCAACCCATCCTGCCTATACAAGAGGAACCGGCGGGCGCGCGCGCGGAACCCACTCGCCCCAAGCAACCCCCCCCCCTCCCCACCCCCTCACAGCTTCGACGCCCTCCCCCCGTCGTCCTGCCCGCGGCTCCTCCCCACGAGCTCCCACGCGAACTCGGCCAGCGGGCCCCTCGTCACGGCGAACCGCCTGGCCTGCTCGCTGCTCGCCTGGCCCTGCGCCGCCCGCGCCGCGATCCCCTGGCACACGGCCGCCAGCCGGAGCAGGCTGAAGGCCATGCCCCAGTTGAGCTCGGCCGCCGGCTGCCACCCGGCCTCGGCCGCGTACCACCCGACGACCTCGTCCGTCGTCGGGAGGCCCGGCGTCGCGCCGGGCCGGAACCCCTCGTTCGCGGCGATGCCGCTGCCGGCGCGCTCGGCGGTGAAGTACGGGTACAGGAAGTTGCAGAGGTCCGAGAGCGGGTGGCCCACCGTGGACATTTCCCAGCTTTTATGCGCGCGGTCCGTCAGTTAAGCTCTCTCTTGCACACATGCACTCAACAACCTTTGGCTCGCCTGCTAGTGGAACAAGGGAAGGGGGGGATGGGGATAAACATACTCCAGGACGCCAATGACCCTTGGCTCCGTCTTGTGGAAGACAATGTTGTCGATCTTGTAGTCCCCGTGGATCAGCGTGGCCCGGTCCCGCGGCTGCCGCCAGCGGTCCGCGAAGAACCGCATCATCTCCCCAAAGTGCGGCAGGTCGCCCACCCGCTCCCCCGTCTCGCGGTCCACGGCGGCGGCCTGGCTCTCGCAGATGGTCGTCCACGTCCGGATCTGCCGGTCGTAGAAGCCGCCGCTCCTGCCGAACCCGTCGAGCCCGACGTCCGCCGGCGCGAGGCGGTGCAGCCGCGCCAGCGTCACCGTCGCGGCCCGCCACAGCGCCCTCCGCTCCTCCGGCGACGACGCCCCCGGCATGGTCGGGTCCTCGAAGATGCGCCCGTCCAGGAACTCCATGATGTAGAAGGGCGTGCCGACGACCGAGTCGTCCTCGCAGAGGCAGTAGGCCCTCGGGACCGGCACGTCGGTGGGGCCGAGGGCGTCGATGATGCGGTGCTCGCGCTCGACCTTGTGCGCGGCCGCGGAGAGGAGCTTGCCGGGGGGCTTCTTCCGCAGCACGAAGCGGGCGCCCGTCGCGTCGGCGAGCTGGTACGTTGGGTTCGACTGGCCGTAGCCGAACTGGGAGGAGGTGTCATGTTAGAACCGGCATCCTCGAGGCAATCGGCGTGCGCGGCTGCGAGAGAAGGGAGAGAGGCGGCCGGGGAAGGGGAGATGGAGATGGGTGCTCGAAAGCGGCGAGGGAGCCTACACACCTGCTTGATGTCCAAGGGCGTCTTGATCTGCGGCACATGCTTGTCGATGTACCGCTCCAGCGCCTCCTGGTCAATTGGGTGTCGCACGCGACCCGCCATGCTGACCTGCGATGTTCTGCTGTCTCAACCTGCGTCTTCGGTAATGCTCGCTCACTGCTGCTTTGTCGCCGTTAATGCCTGACAAAATTACGATGGGAGCCCCGTCAGACCACTTAGATCTCGAATGCGCATACGCTTGACGTCGGCTGGTGCGGTTGGCAGGGCGGGTGGTTGGTCAAGTACTCGCCGTCAAAGTCGTGTTCCAGCCTCGGTACGTCCCCTAGTGAGATTTGAGCATGGACGCGGGGGGGGGTGGGAAAGGGCGCTGGAGAGAGCTTTGTTATGCAGGGAGGATGGCCAGACGGGATCTCCAGCAGAGATGCCGAGGTCCACCGGCCAAAGGTCACAGAGCTGCGAATTGTCTGAACCATCGAAGCGGGGAATGCAAGCTACCTTATCCAGGTGTGGCGAGGGGTTCCCTTCCAAGCCCCCCCAGAATCCAGATGGGCTGCGGCGAAAAGTGCGGAGGAGGCGGAGGCGGGGGGGAGGGGGGGAGCTGACAGTCGCAACCCGATTGAGCCAATGCATTTCGTCCATTGTTCTGGCCATCCTACTTACCATGTGTGCAACCAACGTTGCTGTCGTCTTAATCTAATTTGCTGCTTCAAAGTGACAAGTCGTCCCTTGGTCGTTAGAAATAGACCCGGCGTTGGCAGGCCAAGGGCCGCGCCGCATGAGGTGCAGGAGCCCCGTTGCGTCCGTCTCGTTCCATTGGTGCTGGTCGAATGCCCGACTGATCCGCCCGACGACGCCGCGTCCGCACCTAAGTCGAGCGCTTCTCTGTTTCGCGCATGTATGAAATTCACAATCACACCATCTGCCGAGAGCGAGACATAGGAATAACAAGTGGTATATAAGTTGCTCAGAATACTAGTAAAAGGAGACGGTCATCAAATCCGTGTTTCTCTCCCTCCGTAGCTAAGCACAAGTCCGGTGACGGTTTCCTAGGAACCGTAGTCTATCCCATACAGCCAGGGCAAGCAGGAATGGTGGACATGTAGATATAAAAAATAGAAAAAGCGTAAAAGTCATCCTCAATCATTCTCTTGTCCCATAGCGTCAACTCTCAGCACGCCGATTGCTGGCGGCTGTTCATTTTGGGGTTTTCTTTTATCTTCGTTTCAACTCCCTGCTGAAGCAAGAAATATAGGGGGAAAAGGAAAGAAAAAAAAAAGCCGTTGGTAGCCAGACCGTTTGCCCTTTTCCACAATCTGCATCGCCAAAGAACACAAAACAACAGGCCCCATTCCGACAAAGAATTGTAACACGAAGTGAAGAAAAAATCATAAACAACAAGGAAAAGGGGGTAATCGAGTAAACACAAGAGGGGTATCCGTCGTTTCGAGTCGTCCATGCATTCTTCCCTCCCATTTCCCTTGCGGCCACCCGGCTAGACGGATGCCATGCTGTTGCCAGTCGATAATGTGTATTAACCGTGAAAACGAAAAAAGAGCAAAAGATAAAAAAGAGCCCATTGCCGCCCGATAGAAGTGCGGCGAGGGTTGAGCCTGGCAGCCCGAGAGCGACGAGAGTCCTGTGTGCTGGCCCGCATGTTACGTATCAAGATGTCCGTTCAGAATGATCCGGCCCCTATAAACACGTTCTCAAAAGCCCCCTTCATCGTGGCTCTCGTCTCCGTTATATTTCAGTCTCAAATGAGAAGAGAGGGTTAACAGTTGTCTCCGCAGGCTGTCGTAGCTTCGTAAGTGCCATGTGCGACAAAAGAAGAGCGAAGGGCGGCGGGCGAATCAAGAATCGTCCTCCTCCTCGTCTTCCTCTTCAGGAGTCTCGGACGCCTTCTTGGCCTTCTTGCTGGCACTCGAGTCGTCGGCCTCTGACTTCCTCTTCGTGCCGGCCTTTGCGTCGGGGCTGCCGTCGTTGGAAGGCTCGCCAGATCCACCGCCCTTCTCGCGCTCGATGGCAGCGACTTCCTCGGCAGTCAGGAAACGGCCACCGGGTCCGCGGGGTCGGCGCATCGCATGGTTGTGTCTCGACTCGTGAAGATACGGCTTACGACCCTTGGAGGTAAGACGGAGCTGTTCCTCAAGCTTTTGACGTGCCACGCGACGCTTCAAGATGCGATGGAACTGCTTGGCGTTGACATAAAGAGGAGATTCCTCAACACCACCGGTGGGCATCTCAGGGGATTGCGGGTGAGGCATGGCCTGAGCCTGTGTCATCTGCGGCGGCGCGACGCCAGGCCGACCGCCAACATGGCTCATCATGCCCTGGGCATTGGGCACGCCCGGGCTGGTGACCTGACTGAGGCGCCTCTGACCGGGTAGCTGCGAAACGTTGTTCATCTGAGTAGGCGACCGAGGATCGCGGTTATCCTTCTTAGAGCCGCCCATTCGCGGGGACGTCTGGGGCATGCTGGGATCGGATGCCATGTAAGGGTAATTGGATCCCGATGCAGCAGCAGTCGCCGCCATGGCGGCAGCTTGGATTTGGGGCATGGCATAGTGCATGCCCTGCTGAGGGACGTTGTACTGTGGCTGATACATGTTGTGTCCTTGTTGTTGCGAGGGTGATTGCTGTTGAGACAAGATAGGTGACGTCTGTACGCCGTGAGGAGAGGTGATGTTATTGCCGTTGGTGGAGTTCGTGTATCCCGAGTGCGCGTTCTGAGGTTGTTGGGGGTATTGTGCGTATTCCATCATACTGGGAACAAGCTTGTTCGGGTGTCGGTCGAGCTGTGCAATGAAGGCAGTGCTTGTCTTCGTCGCGGGCAGGCTCGGAACCAATGAGACGCCGGGCAGCGTGTAGCTTGGCGAAGGGTTTGGCGTGGTGGGAAAAAACGTGACCGCGAATGAAGGGTATCACGGGTACGGGTCTCGAGTGACGAATGAGTAGCGATGAAAGCTGCCTTTGCCGTGAGGGACGAGCTTTAAAATGACTGGGACGGCCCGTCTGTTTGGGTAGAGTTGGGCACACGGGTTGGGAGCCGGCGGTGTCTTAGGGCCCTTTGCCAGTGAATTGGGAGCGTAGGGGCTCAATCTATTGGTGATGCGTGGATGAGCTGGCAGTGGTGTGCGCAAGGTAAGTGGCCGACCACGGCATATGCGGGCTGATGTAGTCGCGGGGCGGGCGAGGTGGGTGACTGAGCCTGGGGTGAGAATGATAGCCACGTGAGGGCTGCGAGTGTGTGGGTTGTTACGGAGGAGAGGGAGGGTAGGCGTGTCGAGGGCTGCCAGTGCTACCGTGTGAGGCGGAGGCGAGGCGGCGACGGTTGACTTGTTCCTTGGTCCGGGCTAGCCTTAAGGGACGGTCTACCGGCTGCACAACGGGAAGCGGGTAGGGTAAGCCGGCGGTCGTTTGACTTCTGTTTTCTTTGGACGAAACAAGTCGGTGCCTTGATTCCCCAGAAAAAGACTGTTTGATTCTATTCCACTTCGCGTCGTGAGATCTGTCCAACCCAGAATGTTAGTTCTTCTGTATATAAGCCAGAGCTTGGGCAGGCAGAATGAGTGGGGTTCGCGCCCCTCCCCTAGCGTCTCGGGCCACCACTTGATGCGCTGGCAGACCTCGCATGCATGACGGAATATGCAGAGACAGGCCCACCATGTCAACCAGCCCAGCGACACTCCCCCTTGTTATGGTAATTGTGGCGGCGCAGAGCCAGAGAAGCGTCCGAGCTGCTGTGACAGAGCCTGTGCTGTGCGCCTCTAGAGGGGACGGGGTGCCTGTACAGGCGCTGCCCTGTGTCGCGACCACGAGCTAGACTTAGCTCACTAAGCGCTGCGAGATCTAAAGCTCACTGAGGCTACATATGGGACGTAAGGTGGTTGGTCGAGGAGACCCTATCCCCGCCGCCTGGATGCCAGTCGCCGGCGGGCGTGCTTCGAGAAGGCATCAAAGGCTTGGTAGGCTGCCAATGTGTTTCCACGGGGGAGGGGGGATGTTTGCAATGGCAACAAAGGTTGGGTCACGCCAAAGGACGGAACAGTAAGTGCTGCAGAGTGACGCCGATGCCCGTGGTCGACAGAGACAAATTGACGTGGACATGGAGAGTGAGGGGGGGAGGGCTGAGGAATGGATGGTTACACTTTGATGGAAGTGGCCAACGTATAGGTGCTGTGAAGATTGGGGACTATGTGACAAGAAAGAAAGTACAACACACGTACCACTGAAGCCGAAAATGTGTGCAATCGCCGATGAGAGCGAAGTGTCTGAAGGAGAGGGGGGGGGGGGGGGGGGGGGGGTGGGTGGGGGGGGGGGGGGGGGGGGGGGGGGGGGGGGGGGTATTATGTGACCTGCTCAAGTCCGTAAGCATGTGTTATTCGTCCCGGTTTCAGACGGCGGAGCGCGGGCGCGACGTGTGTGAGAAAGGAAGTGGGAAAAAAAGAAACCAAGATTGGAACACTGGAGAAATCCCCAGTGAACTTTCGTGGGTGTTGTCAAAATCCAAAGTGGACTTTAGTGGAATCGGAATCGCAAGTACCAAATCCACAGATTGGATAGAACCAGAATGGATAGAACCAGATTGCGAATAGCAAAGTAGCTAGACGACCAGAAGCGAAGATGGCGCCCGAGTCCAGGAACAAGGAAGCGCGCGTACGAGGCTGGAAAGGAGGGGCGCGAAGGAGCCGTGTCAAAAGAGCTTGCGAAACGTACCTGGTTGGCCAGACTTTTTGGCTTTGGCGAGTAGCTCTATAGACCTTTGGGGTTGGCCTGTGGTCTAAGTCGAGGAAGCTTTCTGATAGGCTTTGACTCGAGTGTCACGATATGACCTTGGAATCGTCTCCAAGAAAGCTTTGACGCGCGTGCGCGCTGGGTGTTTGGCGAAGAGGCAAAGTGAGACGCGGTTGGAGGAAGGACCCTCGCGCGCGGCGATGCGGAACGGCGCGGTGAGCTGCGGTTAAACAGTCAGAGGGGAAAAGACGCCGTTTTCCGCAGGTCGAGTCTATCAGCTGACAGAAGGGACGAGCGATGCTGCTGCTGCTGCTCGTGGCCAATAGACAGGTAAAGGGTAGGGAAGATGTCGAGGTCGACGATGATAGGGTGAATGGGCTTGACGAGTTTCCAACGTCGCGAATAGTGCTGCGAATGTTGCTCTCTGGAAGCAGTCGCAGGCGGCGAGTGGTGAATGATGAACGCGAGTGGTGGTTGGTGGCAGGTTGGGGAGACGTTGGAGAGGTGAGCGACGAACCTGAGTGGTCGCAAGAGAAAAAAACGAGCTGATTTGCTGGGTTTTGTGGGAGGGCGGGTTTTTTCTGGCTTTTGGCTGGTTGGATTCGCTGGACCTTTGGCCTTTGGCGAACCGGGGCTCTTTGGCACTTTGTACGCCTGTTTCGGAGGGGCGGAGGGGCGGAGGGGGCAAGAGGAGAAAAAAAAAAAAGAGGTGCGTGGATCCTGAAGACGAAAGTGTGAGTGTGTGGCGTCGGCGCAAGATGGGTCGCAGTGCTGGGATCTGGGGGGTGAAGAAAGCCTGAGGTGCCAGGCAGCAAAGGGGGTGTGGCCTTAGCAAAGTCGGGAAGGGGGTGGCACCGGAGTGCGAGAGACAAGCAGGCAGGCAGACAAAAAAAGGCAGGGGAAGGCAGGGGAAGAAGGAGGAGTGGGAGGAGGAGTAGGAGAGGAGAGGAGGGGAGGTGGAGGGGGAGGGGTGGTCGGTTGGAGTTGCTGACGTTGACGTCGCAATGAGGAGGGAAAGGAAAGCAAGTACCTCCAAACGCACCTTCCTGTGAAAATACACACCCCTCTTTCCCAGTCTCTCAAACACGCAAATCTTCCTTCCCCAACAAGCAGACAGCAAGAGGCAGTCCGTGAGCTCGATGCCAGGCAAGGAAGGAAGCAGGCCGCTAGCCAAACCAACGGGACGGGAGGGCCGGTTATTGCAGTAGGGGGTCGTCACCTTCTTCGCCTTGTCGTCGTATTCTCTGCGTGCGGGTGGTGTCTTTTTGTTGTTGGCTTCTCTATCCCACTGCAGATATTATTGTCTTCTCTGGCGGTGTGAGAGACGGACGGACCGAAACCCGAATTGGGTGCGATGTGCTTGGGGCTTGCTTGCTTGCTTGTTTGCTTGTCGCCCGCTATCATGCCCCCCTCTATTACAACCGGAAGGTATCGATCGAATCGAACTTTTGTTTCTTTTCCTTCCTGGGCATGCGTTTCTTCGCAGATATGTATCCCGCCCACACACGGACGCAGACTCACACGTTTGGATGCACGATCGATAAGTGCCAGAAAATTGCAGAGCAGACAGGCCTAGCTGATGATTGGTGATTGATTTGATATGATTGCGAGAATTTAATAGAATCGGAGCAGCTTTGGCCCTGTGTGTCCGTTTAGAAATCTCCTGAAAGGTGAATGTGATTGTACTGTATGTATGGTTCGACTCGGTCCTTCTCTCCCTCTCTGTCTCCTGTGTGTGTGTGTAGTGTGTGTGTTCGGTTTTGCTGCCTCGTGCTGTCACGCTTGGGTGGGCCGAAGAGTACTGATTGGTAGTGGAAAGGGAGGAGGTGAGGACGAGGGAGATCCTAAGCCATGATTTGGAGGGCGGGGCCAGTAGCCATTTAACATCTCTGACTGGCTGAATAAGCGGGTCCGAGTGGGTCCCAGGGTGTGTGCGGCCGTGTGCTCTTGACTTTTGATTTGCTGTCATGACGTGATTTCAACTTGGACTCCTTCATGTGGTGGTGGGGGTGTAGATAGTACAGGTAGGTATCTAATACTGCGTAGGTAGCCTAGGAGAGATCCCGGCAAGGCATCCGCCCATCCAGTCCCTTCTGTCTTCTCCTCGGTCGAAGAGACCCTATGAGGGAGGGGCCGCCTTGGCTGTGTATCTCATCTTTTGCGGGAAGAAGGAGAAGAAGAAAGACGAATTGGACTCAGAGCGAGGTAGGTCCTCTAAACGAGGTTTTGGATGGAAGTTTCGGTTTCTCTCCTCTCCGCTTCTGCATCACCGAATAATTATCTCTACCTTCTTTTTTCCCTTCTCGTCTTCCGAGTACAGTACTTTGCTCCGTTCCCATCCGCTGCCGCCGCTAGTCGGCTCGCCTGTCAACCTCTCGGGCTTTCGGCCCTGTTCTCAACTTGTCCGTATGGGGCAAAGTCTCCATCTGCCACGTTACTTCAGCATTTTCTTTTCTCAAAACAGGGCCGCACGCCCCAACAACGGAAAAGATGAGACGAGAGAGAGGGTTACTCGTACTGCAGTTCAATGCCTACTATTTCAACCAGGCAGGAGGACTACTACCTATGATATAGTGAGTACATACATAGTATGTACCGTCGGTACCCCTGGTGGTCCAATTCGACACAAGCTACCTCCGCCTCCCATACGCGGGGAGCTCTGTCGTCAAAGCTGTCGAGGATTACCTACCTACCTACCTATCTGGCGAGCCGACTGCGTCGCGTACCTTGGCCCTGGGCTACCTCACCTCACCTCCTTTCTCAAGAATGGTTTCATGGCCTGGCTTGCTGAATGCGTGCAGGTGACGCCACAAGACAAGTCGGTCAGCGACGGCACACGAGCAAAAACTTGATTCAACCTTCCGAGGAATGAGGCCGGTCGTTAGGTTCGTGAGTTGGCGCCCAGCAATGGCTAAATTTAGCGATACGCGATTCACTCCCTGCTGTGTGTTTCCCGCCTCCTGCGTTCGATGCTGCACTCGTCTTCATCGCCGCGACAGAAGTGGGACACGGACAGTGCGGAGAAGAGGCCGAGAAGGAGGAGGGGAAAGGGAAAGGGAAAAAATTGAGAGGCGGTGACAGCTCCCCTTCCGCCGACTGTTCGTTTGCTAGCCTTCTCCATCGGCTGTTGGCGCTGGAACGGTGAGGGGCAAAGGCCAAGTTGACGAGAGTCAAAGGAGGTTGGGAACAAAACTTTCTCACACAGCGCCAAAGGCATCGATTGATTGATCATTGCTGAGTGCGACATCAGGTCCGGCATCCAAGGATACAGCGACAGGCTCATCTTCGTTGCCGGCGCTTAATTATTACAGGATGATTTCCTTCATTTCAACGGACGCATGGCATCACAACATCACAGCATCCTCGACATTACCGCCTCTCCCTGTTTGGACCGATACGGACTGACGGTTTGCGCTCGTTCGCCGGGGCCTCGCAAGCTCATAACAGTCACACTGTCGATCGGTCGGGCTGGACTGCTGGTGCGGCTGGGTCCTCCCCTGTCCCCTGCAAGCTCATCCAAGCTCGTCTCCGGCGTTCCTGTCCCAGCTCCTTCCGCGCTGCGCTGCACCACACTTTCTTCCGCAAGCGAATGGATGGACAGCTCCGCCATCAGCCAGTTTTGCCCCACGTGACACATACCGCATAATTTCTTGGTGAGATTCTTTATGAATCTGAAGCAGCAATTCCGTAGGAAGTAATGAACGCCGTTCCATCGGGAGTACGTACCGAGTATGGGATGATGCCGGATTCATATCCGTACCCCTCCTGAAGTCCTCTCTTCACAGGCCTTATGTGTACTAGCCTTTTCTCACGGTTAGTGGCAGTTGGCCCAGGAAGTGGGAATGACATTCACGGAAGAGCAGGTTGGTCTACATACGGGTGACCTTTCTCCTCTCCTCACCCGAGTGAGCGCTCTCAATGCACCACCACCAGCACCCGCCGCCGCTAGGCAGATGGCGCATCGCGCACCCAGCCGGCGCTATATGACAGAGAGCAATTCTGTTCACTTGTGCTGAGGCGGCCTTTCCAACGAGACTGACATTACATGTTCAATTCCTAAGAGTGTCGGTGAGACGAGCGGCGAGCATCAGTGTCTTCGTATTGCAGCCATTACGAGGTGCCCGCGCCCCGAGGGCTTCGGGCACACGAACTCTGCATCCGGCCGCTCGGAGATAGCTACTTACAGAACTCTGACTGCAGCAGGTGCGTATTGATGGCTTGGGTGTCTCACGGGCTGACAGTCACAGTGGGGTTGCCTAGTGCATCGGCTGTTGCACGCACTCTGCGGCGTGGGGAGAAGATTCGCAACGACGTTGGCTTATCTTCTGCCCGCGATTTTGGCTGCCTCACGACGTCTTTGGTTCTCAAGAAGCGTCGTTGCTCATTCAAGCGGAGCGCACTCCGTATCATTCTCACGACCAGCGACTCGTAGGCGGACGACGCGACGCGAAATCGACTGGATGGCAAATCGCCCAGTACGGATTATCTGAGTGGCTGGAAGCGCTTCATTTCTGCAGCTGCCTAATGGTCAGCTGCCAAGTTCTGCGATTCAAGTGGGTGGGAATGTGTCACGCCTCTCCCGGGGTACACGGACAATGAGCCAGTCTGAGGGCCAGGACAGGGCGGGGAAGAGGCATCCATGCCACTACCTAGCAGCGCTTGACCGCGCAACGCGCAAAAGTAGGCGGCCACTCGGACGTTGGCCACCACGAGCTTCGAGATGCCGAGCCTCCTTGCTGTGACGATGGACAACATATCTTCTTTCACTCCGCGCGTTGCACTAATCTCACCCATGTTCATCAATAGTGGACAGTAAAAGGTACTTCGGGCGCTTCAAGCCTGTTTTCACCCAGCCGTGCGGTCGGTCGCTGTGGTTCTAGACTCGACTCTGAACCAGAAAAGGCTTTGGCTTGGCTCACTTATCATTAATCACCCAGGCGAGCGGGTATACCTCCAAAGGTTCAGACGCTGGTTATTTCCCGCCTGCGGTCGTACGTCGGCGTTGGAGCGACCTGATGCGTCGCACCAGCCGACAATAATCCGTCAGCTACTACTAAGCTTCTTGCACACGAGGCCAGCGAAGCTGAAGTCGGGCAGCATACGCATCCTGCCACAGAGCCTCGGAGGTTTTGCCCACTGGGATGTATCAGTTCAATGGAAGATTTTGATGTGGCAGCATGTGACAGCATCCGAGCTGATTGCAGACCTTCTCCCAACGAGTACTGTGCTGTGTGCCCAGGTTGGAGGATATTCCATTTTGCCGTTTGTATTCCTTTGAGCCAAGACCTTTTGGCTTGGTTCCAGTGGCATATTCACGTATTTTGGAGCATCGGGAGACGCGTCGGGAATCAGCGACACCCGCCGCGGCCGTCGTCACTGCTTTGTTTCCCGATTCCGCAATCAGCTACCCCTGGTCGTGAAGGGATCTTCCGCATCTCCTGGCAGCGAATGAGGGCCATTTCTTTGACCTGTGCTTTCCTATTCGGCCCTCAACCCCCAAACATCTGGAAGCTAGCACCACAACAAGATCCCCTCGCCCCGCCGCTCCTGTCGGGTCGTGATGGATGGATGTCTCTTGTTCCTGGCGCTTAAACCCTGAATGATGGGCCGCCCCGCACGCACACGATTCAAAAGGGGAGGGAGACGAGGGGAGAGGTACCGGCGCCTCGGTTTTCGACTTGAAAAATGTCGAGCCGGGGAATGATGGCTTGCGTGCGGCAACGGCGGTTCATATTGCTGTCAGCGCTTAGGTTATATGAATATCGTCGTCATACGAGCGGGTCGATGGATGGACGAGTGACGACGGATCACAGGAGCCTGATCGGCGCCGAAGTTAATGCTTCGTTCGCTATGGGCGTCAACTGCGAGAACAACGCTCGCGATTGTGGCAATGACAGGTACGGGCATCTAGACGGTCATCTGAGCGCATAGTCTGTCGGTCGGCTTCGTCCCACCAAAAATCTTGCATTATCGCATGCCTCCAGGGGGCATATGAGTTGGCAGCGTGATGTTGCACAAATCGTCGGACCTGGCGCAGTTCGCACTGGGCCCGTTCGTATCAAGGACGAACGGGCGCCCTCAAAAATGAAATGTTCCGAAACCGAGAATCGAACTCGGGGCTATGCCTAACCTGTCAATGAAATGAGAGGGCATCATGTTGGCCACTACACCATATCGGATTGTATACTCAGGACGGAAACAAGGCAGCTCATTAACGTTGTGGGGGAAGACCTCGGAAGACGGTGGAGATACTCGCGTGGAGCCAGGTTTTGTCCCGGCCTCGAGCAGAATTTTTAGACAGGCTTCTTTCACTCCATGTGCTCTTCCAACGTGTGCAAAAAGTGTAATTCAATCTTAATAGGGAAATGGGGTTTTTGTTTTTATTTTGTGGAAAGAGACGTCCTCATGGCCCACTCTGTTTTCCTATCCTCAGTCTTTTTACATTGTTAGACTAACGTAATTTGCCGTGTTGTGTGCCGTTGTGATTGAATGCGTTCTTGCTGAGCATCGGACAACACATGTGACCGTTCCCGTCCTGCTACATTGCCCATACCTGTCCCGAAGAGCACCTCGCTCACATCTCCTTCATTCTAGCAAATGAACGGCTGGCCAAAGACCTCGGTCAATGGTCCCAACCACGTGCAATTCAGGCCCGTGAAAGGAGGCAACCTTGGGTATGTGTCTGGCCATTGCCCAGGATCAACCGAAGCCTAAAGAGTGATTTGCGGGGCAGACAACCCTCCTGAGAGGGACGTCGCCCGAGTGAGAACGTGGCTGTTGCTATGAAATCCAAAGTCAAGTTCCCGCGGCCCGTAAACCTGAACTTACGCGGCCCGGGGATTCCTGGGGAAGCGCCAAGTATTGCACCTTACAGCAAGCTTGGTCGCAATAGGCTTTCCAGTCCGACGACTTGGGACTGTGCTGCCTTGGGTGGATTGCGCTTCTCGAAGCTCAATGAGAGAGGCTCGCCAAGCTCGGATACTCCTGCGGGCTTCTGAGCCAAATCTCATGTTTCCATGTACAAGTCAGTAGAACAATATTCGCCATCTCAGCAAGTTGTCGGCATTCAAACCCGCCAACGACATGTATCAAAATGAAGGGAGCTTCGTCCTTCGCTTGAGTGATCGAATGTTAAAGTCGAGCATCTAACAGTACTATGACAACAAGTTTAATAGCCTTTGCCCACTTCGGCAATCTCAAGCTCCAGGTAATCATGCCCAGTGTTTTTCGTTTTGCGTTTACTGTGATAGTCGTGGTCATGTTGGATCAATTGACTGCGCAGAGTTGAATCCTTCTTTGACAGTCACGATATTCAAGGAACCAAGTCTGCTAGCGGTTGACCCTCAATGGTATGCGCTGCATGCTTCTAGATACATAGTAACATGTCCAAAGGCGGCTACCAATGAACACGATACAGAAAAACAGCCTGGGGTCACAGCACAGGCAAGAGATGAGGAAGCACGGGCAAAGATTCATGAATACTGCGAATTGCACCTAGGCATCGAAAAACAATTGGACTTGATATTGCCGGTTGCCAACTTTGCTTTGATGCACATCCTTGCCCCTATCAAACTATCCCCTATGCCATATTCACAGTAGTCACTCCGCCACATAGTCTCTCCAAGACTTTTTGTCTTACTTTCTTCTTACACATTGTTACGAGCAATCATTATACTTCAGATAAAGAGCCTTCTGGTTTGACTTGGGCCTTGGCGGACCTTTTTGGTATGTTTGACCTGGAAGAAGACGTAGCTTTAAGGAAGACTCGTCCACCTCTATCTATCTTGCCGTAGTCTATACAAGCCTTGAAATTGTTTCCAGTTATTACTTTCAAGCATGTCACATGGCTTTACCATTCGTGCTTGGAGTATGCACCCCTAAAGCCTTGTAAATCTCCGCAACATACGACCTCACAGCATCATTTCCTGCAGCGCCAGCGTCCATCTTGTTCATCGCGTAGGCGATGGTGATATGGCGATCAACGTCATTGATGACCATTGAGCCACCCCAGCCGCCCCAGAAGCAGAGTCTGCCCTCGGGTATCCAAGAGTCAATGACCGTGTCGCCGTTTCCTCTGATACCGAGACCAATTCCGAACCGGATAGGGATGCCGAAGCAAAGGTCTAGACCGTACGACTGCTCGGTGAAGATGAGGTCGATTGTGTCTTTAGAAAGCAGCCTTTGGCTTTCGTTGCCAACCGTGAGGGCTCTTGACCAGATTCTAGCGATTGCTTGACTGTTCGAATGACCGTTTGCGGCGCCGATTTCTGCTTTCCTCCAGGGCTCCGTGTTTGCGAAGCTAGCGTCCGGAATAGGATTCAGCATTTTAGCCGGCAGAGAGTCGGGGTCCATCTTGGGCGGCGATATGAAGTCAAGCGGAGGACGGGGAGGGGGTACCAGTTCCGCGACGCGAGGCCAGTCTTCCTCCTTCGCGCCGATCTGGAAGTCGGCATTGAGGGGGGCAGCGATTTTTTGGGCCACAAAGTCGCGAAGAGCCAGTCCTGTGACCCGGCGCACAAGCTCTCCGATCAGGTAGCCGTAGGTCCAGGCGTGGTATCCCGAAGCTGTGCCCGGTTCCCAACGTGGCGACTGCTTCTCAAGCCTTGACACGGTTGAGTTGAAGTCGCACAACTCTTCCATCGTGATCGGATTCTCAAAGACTGCAATGCCAGAAGTGTGTGATATCAGGTGACGGACTTCAACGTTCTCTTTCCCGTTCACGGCGAACTCTGGCCAGTATCTCGACACCTTGTCGTACGGGGAGAGTTTCCCGTCGTTGATGAGGAGAAGAACGGCAAGGGCAGAAATGGTCTTGGTCGTTGAGAAGACGTTGACCATTGTGTCTTGGTTCCAGGGGCGGGTGCGCTTGGCGTCCGCATAACCACCCCAGATGTTGAGAACCTCTTCACCATCGATGTTGACGGTAAGGGAAGCCCCTAGTTCTTGTCCAGATTCGAGAAGTTCTTGGAACTTTTCGTAGACTCCCTGAAACTTAGGGTCACATTTTCCGTGTGTTTGGGCCATCGTGAGTATTTGATGTAGTGGTTGTAGGAGGAAAAGGAGTCCCTGGAAGAGAGAGGAATAAGACGGGGAGGGGATAATATGAGGGATCTATTTCAGTGAACGTCTTGCTACCTATAAAGTACTGAGCTCCTACCGTAGACTGTGGGATCCGAGGTATTGTGGTTGCCTCTGAGTGGAGTCCATCTCGCGGTGTCAAACAACACCGAGTAGCCGCGCGGGGAATTGACATGCCATCGGACTTCCACTTCCCCATTGTGGCGTTCCATGCCTGTAGGTCCGGCCCGCAAAAGATAGTCAGCTAGTCGCTTAACAAACGTAGGGGTCCTCTCAGTCGCCGCTTCGTGCTCGATCCAACGAATTGTCGACCTTGGTCAATTGGGTCTTGCCCTGCAAGTTGATCATACCCCCGTCAGGTGTTACATCCGATGCGTTACTAACCTCTTTGACACACGACGAGACATCCGAGCTGTACGAAGCAAGCAAGCAATTGTCGAAACCCCACTTCGTACTCCTGTGAGAAGTGACATAATTGGGTGTTTTGCTGCCCAACCTAGTCGGTAGCAGAGGTTCAAAGGGAAGGCCTTTGGAAATCCACTCCCCCCTGCACGGATCAAGTCAGCCAATCACGACACAAAGCCAGCAGAGTATATAGATGGTTCAGAGCAGTTGACCGACTTGGAGATTTTCTAATCCTGAAGAAGAGTGAAATGTAAAACCAAGACATACCTCGAAAGCATTTTTCGACACGACAAAGAATGAGATAAACGAGACACACTCAGACTTGGTCGTTTCATTGGCGAAATAAATTCAGTCATATTACATGACCAGTGTACCGCCAATACGTCTATGCCTTAACTGTTTTGGTAGATAAGCGTGAAAGATGTCTCCGCGATGACTCGAGGTGATAAAAAGTGAAAGCCGTTGGACATTAGGGCCTCTTTGATACCCCACAAACGCATTTAAGGTACCAAGCAGTAACACGATCATTCATCATGCAAGGGGGAGGTAGACTAGATACATTACGTAATGTCTTTTTGAACGACAGCAGCATTTAATGTTCTAACCATGCTGTTTGAAGCGTTGGATATATACACAAGACAGATAGTTACTCATGGGAGTGAGTTCTATTGAAGCAAATGACGGCGCCAGTCTCTTGTCAATGGTCAACGAACCCTTGCATGTATGCCGCCAACTATCCTAGATATTGAGAGATTGCTTGCTCATCTCTCACTTAGGGAATCGAGGTATAAGTCAGCCTTGAAGTGTTGCTGTGCCATCGGAGTTTAGTCCTAGGCCTTACCAATGTTATGCATATAAACATATTACATCCATCGTGTACCTCTAGGCAGCATTTGCTAGAAAGTCGTTTAGGTCTTGGGCCTACAAAGAGCCCGCAAGCCCATATATGGGTTTAGAAGAAAATAGACGCTTATCGAAGCTGACGCCAAGATGTTTAACCGTAGATTTGTTGGGACATCCGATTGTACCGCCCGACTTTCCGGTTTTAAGGATGAACACGGTATGAACGAAACCTGACACATTAGCGCAAGAATCTGTGACGGGATGATTTTAGGCGCTGGGTGGGGGGTCACTCAGCGACTGTTAGTGGTAAGATCCCCTCTTGGTCAGCAGATCCTGAAGGATCTGCCCCAATTACCCCCCATCGAGCGTTTGGAACCATACAGTATGCGTAGCCTGCAGAACATGAAGTAAAGCATAAATCGGCTGCAACCGGGATTTGTCTAACTTTTTGAAGCACTCTGGACAAGAAAGTTAACTCAACGACCCAAAGCGCTGCATACTGGGGGAAAATAAAGGGAAAAAAGGAGGGGGGTTGAAGAATAAGACACAAAGCCTGACACACATAGCGGGAAGTTCGGAAGCTTCATTATCTAGTGGCCGAGTACGGTTCACAATGAAGTTTCAAATGAATCAAGATTCCCTCTCGACTCAACAAACAGACATTTGCAACTAAAGAGTTGCTTGGCGCATTACGAGATCCCGCTTAGCGATGGCCCCGGAGGTTTCCCCCCGTCTCGCCAAGTGCATGACGCTCGGATATAAGCAAAAAGAGAGGATCCCGTCATCGTACGAGTCGTCTGAGTGGCGGCTTTTCTCTTTTATTCTCACTTTTACCCCTTTTACCACGTGGGCCTTTGTTTCGTCGTGTTTTCTGCTAACAACGTCGTGGAGTTGAATGGCGAGTGTCAATCGCTAGTCGCCAGGTGCACTCTGCTGCTTGTCCTGTTCATATCCCCTCATTCTGTTCTTGTATTCGGTTTGATTGTACATCGTCGGTAAACCCATTTTCCCTTCCATTCCCTAGTGCCGCAACCATGAGCTCTGGTCTAGTCCCGCGGGACGGGACGCGCGAGGAGCAGGACCCTATGCTCGGGTACACATCATTTTCAGAAACCGACGTGGAGGACCGATTGCTATCCGACGCAGCTGGATTCAGTGAGAAGGACAACTACAAACGCCATGCGGGCCACAAGAAAACCTTCAGGTGGATCATGGTTCTCACTTGCATTTCCATTCTAACACTCATTCCTTTCATTTTTGCTCAATTCTTCAACGTGCAATCCAAGGCGCAGCCATCGGAGCCTTCTCACGATGCGGCAAGCGAACAACAACAAGAAGAAAGTCCGCCACCGCCGCCGCCATCGCCGCCAGCGCCTGAGCCAGTTCCGGAACTGACAACGACAATTACGCCTACAACCACATCGTCCCTGGTCCCCACGCAGACACCGCCGGTGAACTTGACGCCGGAGCAGGAATTCAACTTGAAAACAGGGTTCGCTGTATCGAATGTGACTTCACTTCGGGAGTATGTGTTCAACATCACTCGGGAACAGCACTCGCCTGATGGTTTCGAGAAATCGATGATCAAAGTGAACGGCCAATCCCCTGGTCCTCTCATTGAAGCAAACACAGGTGACACGATTCGCGTCACGGTTCATAACCACATGTTGGAGGAGAGCACAACTATCCATTGGCACGGCATCGATCAGAGAAATTCCGTCTGGATGGACGGAGTCCACGGAGTTACTCAATGTCCCATTCCTCCGGGGGAAAGTTTCACTTACGAATTCAATGTCACCGACCAACGAGGGACGTTTTGGTGGCACGCTCACGTTTCGGTTCAAGTCACGGATGGACTCTTTGGACCTTTGGTGGGAGAACCCTTCATTTCTTGGCTGCTCTTACACTATTGATTGTCGTATTGGAGCCTGTGCTGGAAGCGTCATACTAACCTTCTGCCTAGATCATCCATGACCCTGGTGAACAAATACCACCTGTAGATGACGACAAGATCCTTATGGTTGGAGACCTATTCCACGAATTTGGAGATACTGTAGGCAACCATTCTCACTGCAAGTCACCATCATGGTACATATCTAACACACCAGCCAGCTCCTTTCCCAGTACCTGAGCGCCACTCCACCGTGGGCTCCTAAGAAACCGGGCAGAGAACCTCCCCCGGATAACGTCATCATCAATGGCATGAACACTTTCAACTGTTCCAGTGTGACATCCAACCACGCAGGCGACGGAAAGTCTAGCGAGGACCACAGCGGCCACAACATGGGAGACCAAAACTCGGCCAGAGATTCCAAGTGTACCGGGGGATCCCTCTTCAACACGCGCATCAAGAGCGGATCGAAGGCTCGATTGCGTCTTATCAACCACGGAACATCGACCCCGATAGTTGTGACTGTCGACAACCACACTCTTGAAATTGTCGAAATCGACGGTGTTGAAGTGGCTCCGATCGCGACTACACGCGTTTACATGAATCCTGGCCAACGTTACTCTATCATCGTCGACGCTAACCAGACCGCCGGAAACTACCTGATCCGCGCAGACGCGGCCGTCCGATGCTTCCACATGTCCCACAAGAGCAACAAAGCCATGTCGGGGATGCATGGCAAACCCTTCGGTGCTAAGGCCATCCTGTCATACGATGAGACGGATGTCGGCGCCACGCCCCTCGGCCAGGCTTGGGATTTGGAAAGCCAGTCGAACTTGCAAATCGGCAAGGAGCCATGGGGGAAGAGGTGCGAGGATTTGCCGTTTGACCTTCCAAAGCCGATGAGAAGCAGACCTGCGTACGATGTTGGGGAGAGAAACTATCACTACTTCACGTTTAGACAAGACCATGTAGGGGACGTCGTTCGCACTCATGTCAACAATGTGAGCCCATCCGTCCGCAAAACTGTCATGATGGAAATCCACTAATGATCTCAGACTCTATACGTCCCACTCAAGGACGACGCGTCACTTTGGAAAGTCTTGCAGCAGGATATCACACCGGAGAACCTTAACTCGCCGGAGCCCAAGCTGGATTTCGGACAGGACCAGTTCGTATTGGTTTCCCAGGACAACAAGGCCGCGCAAATCGTGGTGAATTCTGACGCTATGATGGTTCACCCTTGGCACTTGCAGTAAGTGTTTGCTCATTCGATTCTGACACGATACAAAGCTAACAAGTCTCCAGTGGTACGCTCTCGGCATACCCTGCCTCTTATGATATTTGTAGCAACTAACCGACTTTAGGTCAAAACTTCCAAGTCATCGGGTGGGGCAAAGGGTTGTTTGGGGCCACCGAGACGACCTGGAACTTTGACAACCCAATGCGTCGCGACACGATAACAATACCTGGCTTTTCGCACATTGTGATTCGAATTCTTGCAGACAACCCTGGGGTCTGGGCTTTCCATTGCCACTATCTCTGGCACGCCGAAGGTTCGTTCACGCCTCGCATGCCATCTTTGTTGCACAATGGCTGACCTCGTCCTCCCAGCTGGCATGTTTGTGTCGATTGCTCAGCGTATGGGCGAGCTCTCGACTTTGCTCGGCACACTAGATGCCAATGGTGATGTTGGAGCCATCAAGAAGAAGTTTTGCCCCGTGCAGAACGCAGCAGCAGCTCCTGCTGTGGCACGTTAGACTGCTGAGTCGGTCGGATTTGTATGATGAAGGCGAGCTAGACCATAGCGGTGTTTTTATAGTTGGCATAATTGAGAGATACATTTCTATTTTGCACGACCAGGTCCATGTTGTTGGTAATATTTTCCCGCCAGTCAAGCACATTGATCCTGCGGGAGACTTTCTGTTTCTCGTGATGACTTCATGCACTGGGCTAAACCCACTTTATTGGCTACTCGGATCTAGAGTTGAGCTGGGAGACATCGTACATAAGATGACCGGTACTAACCAGGAAGAATCACAGTCTACGCTACTGTATCTCATTGACCTGGTGCGAAGGAAGTTCAAGGGGGAAAGAGAATGTGTTGTAGCCAATTAGCTGTTACTGTTGAGATATGACTGAATGCCTTTCTGTCAAAAAACGCCGGGGGCTAGTCAGCGCTCTGCTGAAGCACAGCCGCGGAATCGGTTTTTTCTAATAGGAAGGCGTGTTCTAACAGACAGTATGGGACACATACAGAGCGAGGGTGTATTTAAACAATACTTTTTGGCTCTTTGGTGTTACCGCTGGATGGTGAAGGACAATGCTTAGGGCGTCGCGCAGATACGTGGGTCTTAAGCTACGCCATATATGAGGTTGCTGACAGCCTATTTCTCGTATATAGTTCCAATGCACCTTTAGTATCCCGGAAACAGGTGGAGTGTTGGGTTTTAGTTGGCGGAGCTTACGCCCACAGCGTAATGGACAGGGAGAATTCCCACGAAAATAAAGGCGATATCTCATATGGGATGAATAGCAACTCGGACCCAGTTCGTATATTACACATACGTAGACATTGGTATAAGTATCTCGGACTACCTCAACTAACTGCAATAGGATGTGTTTCTGTCCCGCAGTTATCCAACTCTTAAAAAGACTTATATTTTATGAAATAAAGCATGAAGCTCGTGAACCAGCTTATAGAACTCATTGCGTAATGTTGCATCCCAAGCCAGAATTGCATGACGCAATGCACGATTTGAAGCCGGCGTCGTCTGTTTTGCTGAAGAAACAGTCGTTACGGCACAGAGTGCACTGCAATGTGTCAGTCAGCGTGCCGGTCGCAAGCCAGGTTTTGTTATTCGCTCACCTCTGTCCTTTCCTGGCGCGCTTCAAGCTCAGTAGGGGCAGCGAGGGCGATGCCTGCAAAGAGGGCGACAATGATGGTTGAGAACTGCATGGTGCAAGAATATAGTTGTGAAGGTGGGGCTGGTTGAATAAGGACCTAAGTCTCCGACTTGCTTATAGCTTGTAAAGAAATATATGTGTGTGTGTGTGTGCGTGTGCGGCGCGATAAGCTATCGTTCTGAAGATACGAACGACGAGAGAAACTTGTGTCTTTTAAACATTTTCATCAAAATCACCTGATGCAGCAGCACTAATCTTAAAACGCTGGAACTTGACTCGAGATCCTGTGGTTGATACAAACCTGACACAGCGCCCAGCGCCCTGGACCCTAGTTTATTCTGTAATATTACCCCTAAGGACAACTGCAACTCAGTTTATGCGGCCGGCCTCACACTAGATGCCTTCTACTAAGTAAAACCGTACTATGATATGACGGGAAGTAAAACTCTATAATATGTAGGGTGGAGTAGTGACCCATGTACGTCAAGACACTCACTGGCTAGATTTGTGCTGGACTATGCACGAGAATCTCAAAGTATATGTTGCTGAGATGCTTGAAGAAGTAGGCCACAGCTACCTGGCGAGGGAGTTTTACTAAAGCCTGACACCTGAGTATGGCTTTTTGTTCATATTGTTTGTTGCAGGTCTAAGCCATGATATATGGCCTTGGTTGGGTACACCTTTGATCCCATCTATACCAAAATACAGGGTGGCAGGGGTAAGTTTTATGCTCCTAGCGATGCAAATCGCCACACAGTTTGTAAGCATCCTACCTATCTCTTATAGAAATTTATAGTGGTGGTGATAGGTAATGCGTAATAGCTAGATGGCGTTGACAGCTGGCGGACTGGAGGGGGGGTACCTGACAGGGGGCATAAAACTTCGGCCTGGTACCATAGTATATACTTTGTTTAGTTAGCTGTATGTGTCAGGAACATTTAAGTTAACCTTCAAGGGCATACTAGGTTGGAAGAACGGTTATACCCTCTGTCTACGGTAGTCATCCGGCTTTCATCAGATGGATTGGTTGCAGGCCTTGGGTTTTGTGGAACCCGCGCCGGCAGCCACAGGCTGGCGCCTCCCCACCACCGCTTCTTGCTATAGGTAGGGATGCTGTAACCAATTTGACCTTCTTTTATCCGTTAGGTACTGTAGGTACCTCACCTAGGCATGCGTATCTACATGGTAAGTAATCTATCGATTTACCCTGCGGGTCCAGTGCAACAGAAGCTTCTGCTTTCCATAATACCCCTGCTTTACCATCCACCTGGTAGCTATTCTTGTCTCGCCCGGAACGACTGCCGGTAGTGCTGTGTCATCCCTGGTCCAGATGATCAGCCGGTCCATTGCCCTATCCGTAGCCTGGATGGGCCCGGTCTAGTCAGTCCCCTCAGACCACTGCGTATCAGACCGACACTGCCAAGCCCAAGCTCAAGCACACTGTCACCAGTGTCGGCGCTCGTCGGCAACACGTCTCGCTCAATGACCCCGGCTTGAAATAAAGTTTCATTGGGACCTGAACTAGTTTATATCGCTTTCCTTCAAAAAGGGGGGTGAGGAGCGCAGCCATCATTGTTACTTCTGCACCTCTGCTGGCTTCTTGTATGATATGCATGCGATGGCTAGGGTTAAGACCGCTAAAGCACTGAGCGCCCTCTGGCCATGGGCTGAACGACCCGCTGGAATACCACCTATTGGCGAAGAATTGTATGGTCCGACGCGACTCATGTATCCGGCAGCGCCGTTTTGATACGGGGCGTACTGAGTTTTCTTATTGTCGCATCCGTCGGGTGCTGAGGTGAAAAGGAATAATAAATGATACATTCTTGGCCGTAGGTAAAACGCTACCATCTTCTGTACGAACTGATGAAACCAAAAACTGCGTACATTGGTCTGGTCCCTCTGCGTGTAATAAAACCCTCTTAGCATCAAATTGTTCTCATTTCCTGGGTCCTTCATCATCTCCACATCCGCCGGGCGATCCTTCGGGTATCATGCTGCCTAACATGAAAATGTTCAGCCTGCTGCGCCTGTAGGGCTGTGTGTAGAAGTCTTGTCAGCGCTAACTTGCTCTTTGCGTGGCTCGTTAGCAGCGGTGTTTCTAAGGATTCGATGTAATAAGGGGTCAGGGGAGGATGTGAGGTGCCGAGACGAACCAGCATGGACATGGTCGACTGCTGCTTGTTTACTAGGGGCACTGGCACACTTACTCGGTATGGTGTGTGACCCTGCGTAAGCTGACTGAGATAAGACGCGCCGCCAATTATAAGTTACGCCCGAACAACTTGGTTGATATCACGACTCAGCTTATGAGGCTCAAGAAGGTATTCGAGGCCAAGAAAGCAAATTTCAGTGAACAGCGTCATTGAGATGTCTGCATTATGATCTGATGTTTATTAAACAAGATCGCACCTCTTCTCTCTCGAGAATTTTCCGAACTAGGTAGGTACATAGGGTTTCACGGAGAATAATATTGTCTAAGACTCCAAGTAATTGGATGTCCACTCAAGGCTTCCGCTTATTCTTTCGGTCACACCCTTGCGGTTTGTGCGGGCAACCCGTAGAGATCCCGTTCAAATTAGGATCACCCCTGTTGACAGCAGAGGGCTTGAGCGATCTGAGTCCACTTGGCGGAAGACGGTATCTGTTCGTTTAAATGCTCTCTTCGTGCCCGCCCTTCAGTCATTGCCTTTGTAGATTGATCACATCATACGCCGGGCCTTTGAAGATGAGCTTCACGTTCCAGTTGTTGATGCTCTTGCATCTCGTGGGCTTCAGCTTTGCCCTGCCTTCGAGCATCGAAGTCGATCTTATCTTCCCACGAAACGACACCGTGTATAAGCCCGTGTGGCCATTTCCCATCGTCTTTGCCGTTCGCAACGCCTCGCAGCTCTGGCAAGCTGACGAGTTTTTTACCTTCTGGGTTAAGTGGGAACTGACGGGCTACACCGATATCAACAATTCGGACACTTCGCTACTGTTCACATCCGGTGTGTGGAAAACGGGCAAGAATGCAACCACCAACAGTACCGTCACCGTCATCGACGCCTCCCGTCGGAATTTGGTCAACGCACCACAAAGACAGTTCGAGCTGAAGTATACGACGACGATGTTTGCTGGATGTCCTCGCAATGCTTCGAGCGAGGGCCCGGATTCAAAACCGCAGGACGAATCGTACGACGGCACGGTGTTGTTCACAACCGACCCCGACGCCGGACAGATCCCCTCCATCGCCAACTCGGATGAATGCCCGTATTTCGTCGGAAGCTTCGAAGTCACCGATGCCCGACACGACTGGGGTACTCTCTGCCCAGTGGTATCCCAGAACTCTCCACCTTCGCAAGCATGCGGTCTGAAGATGGACGAGGCTCTGGCGAACGAAGTCAGCGAGGCCATGCTCGACCGCGCGGACTGCACGCGTGGGACCTGGCCTGACCCCGAAGGAAATCTTTCGCCGACATCTTGCAATGCGGCAAACAGCAACTCAGGCGCCAAGGTACTCGGCGTTCCTGACACGACAGTCTCGGCGCTCGTGTTGATCTTGGCCGTGTCTTGGGCATTAGTCTGAAGGAGCGGCTGGACCCACATACAAGAGCGCCCAAGAAATGCCGACGTTCGACCAAACCTGATTGAAAGCACTAGAGCCACTTGGCTGAGCAGTGGCGTTTCCCCTGAGCACAAGAGGTTGGGGTTTTTTTTTTTTTTTTGGGCAACATTTATGATTTATAGAGGTATTGAGCTGGGAGATATCCAATCAGACATAGCGGGAGTTTGGAGTTCGGGAGACAGACGACGTAGACAATTGGCAACTCACAGAGTACCTTAGTGTTGCAAGAGCATATTAGTTACTAGTAGACATAGAACGAATTCCAGACGTTCAGAACCAACACCGACTTTGAAAGTCATGAATTGGCTTCCGCGCATGATTTTGCAGACGTATCGGATGTTGTCTCTACCAAACCAATATCAGTTGTCTGATGTTATATGTGAATGCCCCGGGGGTATCGACAGAAGCCTTTCTCAAAGTGCTTTTAATTTCTAGCCATATTACCGGTATAATTAATTACCGTTTTTAAGCTTCTCTGCAATGGTGCAAGTTAAATAAATGATGGCGTTTCACTTCAACCCCGGTCTTGGTTGCAGGCTTTGTGTCAAAGTTTGCGCTAATTTGATCGGGGTTTAGTAGTGCAGAGAACAAGTAATATGTGATGACAAAAGCGGATCCGTAATTGCCACTGCGCAATTACGGCTTATATCACGACATAATACTATTCAACATTCATCTTGACTTTTCAAGACAACAGTAGAACCTGCCAACCATAGGTCATAACAAGGGCAAGTCGTCATTATCAAGAAAGTCGCAGAGAAACAACAAGTAGTCAGCATGCCGAAACCTGGACCCTCTAATCCATAGGATTCAGAAAAACTTCTTCCCGGTTATGCTATTTCCTCAATGTTCCTAAGGTGCCTCCCAGTCGCTGTCTGGATGACTTCTGTGAGGCCGTGTTGCGCCTCTTCTGAAAATTCATTGACAGAAGTACAAAGTGAGAACAGGTCAGTGAGGTCACTGTTAATTTGGGTTGAGCTTGGATGATTTGGATCGACGGTAGCAGAGTGAGATTGTCCGAGTCATCCGGCTTTGCTTAATATCCACAACGCTCGACCTAAAGGAAGCCACTGACGGAAAAAAACAAAGGGAGGGCTATCTATGTGGTCATTTTCTGGCTGTGAGCTGTTTCTTTCATTTCAGGATGTCTTCAGTAACGGCGAAATACATTTCAGACTATCTTACAGTCAAATTACTCAAGACATGTTGGGCAACTTACATTAAGCATTTGTGCATTTCATTGCTTTGAATCGCACATTACGTGGATAGTAATAATTTGTCTGCTTTACCGAAGACCAATGCTGCAGAATGCTGATTTGTAGTTCTTCCAAGTTGATCTTCCTGGCAAAAGGCACCTCTTTGGTCTTTTGACGTACCCAAGAATCTAGAGTATGGTCGCCAGGAGAGTGCACGATAGCGCTAGATAGTTTGAGATGCAAAGCTGTCACTCTGCAGGGCCACCTGAGGTTTTCCACACTACTGTGGGTAACACTGATGACGCCGCCTACGGGAGAAATGACAGCACAAAGCACAAAGATAGAAGTAAGGATATAATTCTCAAGGAAGAGACGGGGCATGGAATAATTGAGACTACCAAGATTTTTTAGGACAACGATAAATCTAATGTGGTATTAGTCACAGACATCTCTACTTGATATCATGGCCAAGTTTAGTACGTGAGTGCGTGATGATGGTTCATATCAGGTTACTGATAAGCCATCAGTTTTCGTCTCTATACTATGAATAAGTCATTAGGTATCCAACAAGATAACACTGCCTGGCCTTCTCAAAGAATTGCTTAGCCAAAAATTTGCTCTCAGACGCAGTTTCCCAAGTTACTTTTTGTGATTGAAGGGGTTATGAGTTGGTTGCAAAGGCTGCCAACAAGCCGTTCCGTGAGGATCTCTTCGCAGTTGGATTGTAATGAATCATGTACAATAACAGGCAGCTTGTGTCACGTAACAAGCACTCTGAAAGCACTGCTATGGTTTTGAGTCTCCTCAAGCCTCACAGCATCGGTCGCTTTATATTTGGTACAACATTGTGATTGTCACAGGTGGCTCACCACCCGCACAGCATTTCTTACAATTAGTAGGTATGTCTCGAATGTCGATTCTAGATAGATGAAGGCTTCGATTCATCACACGTCACGAGATGGGTATTTAGCGCCCATAATACATGGGGTGTTGTCAAGTCTTGGTAATAGCACAGGACATTCTCAGTATTTCACATGCACATCCCTTTGTATACATGCTGACACTAACTTAAAGGCTGTTATACCTTTTCCGCTTTAAAAATTGCTTTACAAAACATCCCGGTCTTGGCATGCTGTATTCTAGTCCACTCTGAAGAGCATTTTGAGACAGGGTGATGATTGGAAGCTAACAGAATACCGCTCACGTCTTGATCTGGACATGTTGTTGAGTGAAGTATTTGACTATGCAAAGACGCCTTCGGATTTAGAATTTAGCCTGGATGAGGAGGGCTTGTACCCTGTGGTTCTCAACACTGTCGCTATCCGCATACCATGCCGGAATAACACATCGCGTTCCCAGCTGCCAGTAGTTGCCTGCATTTCAACAGTCACAGATAATTCAGGGCGTGGAGCGCTTGGGAGGAGTGTTATCGCTCTGTGCTTGTTGGATCAGTTGTGTTTGCACAGCGTATCAACACAAAAAACCATAAAGATAACAGAGAGACGAAGTCAAGATCACGACAGAAAGGGAGTACTCGCTTGAAACTGGTAACCATTTTCGCTTGCTCCTTTCTATATGACCAAAGCCCACGAACAGCTTTCTAGGCCTCAACACCCAACGCTAATACCTCGCTCCTCGTCGCCACGTAAAAGGGACTGTCTTTTCCAACAGCTTCTTCTTCCAGACGCAGGCCGGTCAACGCCAACTCCTGCCCCTTCTCCGGCTTCCCCAGGTCAAAGGCTTTACGCGCGGCCGCGATGTACATGGTAGAGACTTCTCGGCCACGGATCGCCTCCGCTTCATAAGCATCCAGGAGCGCCAACATCATCTCGAACTCGTCATTCGGGTCCTCCGAGGCGGCCTCAGCGAAGCGCTCAAGCCGGCCCTTGACCTCCGCCCTCCGCGCCTCACCGGCCTTGAAGCTGGCAGGGTTGCAGGCGGAGCAACCGCAGACGAAGCCGTAACCGTCCTGTAGTGCGCTCTGCCGCGAATCCCGCAGGCCCAAGTGCTCGTCGAGGTACGAGATGGTGATCTCCTCGTCCTTGCCGATGTCCCTGGTCGCATGGATGGTAAACGCGTTCAGTGTCTGATTAAAATTCCCTTGCGAGTTGGGCACGCATGAGTGGTTGAGCCGGGCGACCTGGGGGAAGAGGGCTTGAATCTGGTTGCCGATGTTGAAGTTGTTGTTGCGGAAGATGTTGAGGATTGTGTGATTGGAGACTGTACTCCGCGGAGCGGACTTGCTTCGCCATATGGACTCTAGCCAGCTAAAAACACTTGATTTGCTGGGGTTGGTTGACAGTGATAGGAGCGACTTCTGGCCAGCTGTTGAGAGAAGGTGAGCTTGCTGGAGAATAGAACCGCTATCTGATGATGGGATTGTGAGTAGAGCCTTGTCGGTGAGAATCCTTTGGCCTCTGGGGATGTGTTTTGATGCAAACACACCGAGGCCCTTGCCGGCCGCTTGACGAATCGCGAACATGATGGGAAACTGTTCTCTGGTAGTTAGCACTTTTGGTGGTCAAGGTCTCTTCCCCCTGACGGGGGAAAATTATTTCGTCGGCTGCCCTGCGATAAGGCCCAAAGGGGTAAGGGGGCGTTTGCGGAGATTGCCGCTTGTACGGGCGCCAGAAGGCCAAGTGTCTTTATTTATTCTTGTCAGTGTTTCAGAAGTAAATACCTGAACATGATCGTGTATTGACACTCGCCATCTTAGATTTCAAGTCTCTTATACGGACAGAGCAGTTTGTTGTCATGGAGGACATAGGTCTCTGATTGGTGTTCCCCGCAATTAACTTACAGTGTTCATTTGCTCCTTATGCGAATATGATGGCGTTGGCTGTTACATTTCACTGAGCAAAGGGTCAGCGCATAGGTGTATTGAGAGTTCATGTTTCTTGCAAAATACAATCACATACAGTGATATTCGAGATCACAAATATCTGTACCTCTTTTTTATTATTTTATTTTACAAGAGGACATTTGTCGTGGCAGCAACCCATCATTCTCATTGGTAAGGACTGGATGGCAACCGGATGCAGCAAAGTAGCAGGGCAGTACCAATAAATGCTGTACTGGACTTTACACTGTGTTCGGTTGGAAGGAATTTGACCAATAACTTGCCAGCCAGAGCGTTAGGAACTAACTCAACCTCCCATCAATATGGCTGTCTCCGACTTCCACCTAGAAGTCCCAAAAGCCTACAATCTTTTCAAAAGCACCCCTCAAGCACCTTATCTAGGACTGCTCGGCGATATTGGCAATGTTGCAGCCCACAAAGGTGATTTTCTCAGCTTTCTGAGGCAGCAGCTCCGGCAGTTTCGCGCTGTACAATTTGTGCCAGGAAACCATAAGGCCTACCGCCCCAGCTGGCCTGAGACCCTCAAGATACTTTTGTCAGATAGACGACTGGGAGGTTGGCGTGCGTAACGAGGCACACACTCGAGACCTTGCATGGCTCAACTCTCAGGTCACAGAAATCGACCATTCTGACGTCGATATCATCATCTTTTCTCATTGGAGCCCTTCAAGAGATGGCCGCGCTATTGATCCAAGGCATGCGTAAAGCTCAATCACCAGTGGCTTCGCGACGGATTTGTCAGGGGAAGTGTGCTACAACAGCAGCAACGTCAAGATATGGGCATTTGGTCACACGCAGTACAATTGCGACTTCACAGTGGAGCGAGAAAGCCACGCCGAGCCTTTGACTAGCTTTAAGAGCCCCTGAAAACGCTATGCAAGGAGTTGCATGAGGGCCAAAAGCCTGTTCGACAGTGGACAAACGAATTGAATCAGAGCCTTCAAGTTCCCGTGGAAGATTGGGAGTCTGATGAGGATGTATGGCGAAAATGAACATGGTTCGAAGTGGCAATTGACCTGTACTGAAGTCTACCTCACTGGCCTGAGGCAATAGGATTGTCTATGCGAAAGATTGTCTTTGCTGTGTTGAAGTACCCTTCATACTCGATAATCTCTTCCTCTCCCTTAGCTTCGAAATGATAATGACCTCCAGCATTCTTTCCAGACGGAGAAAATGCATGTGTGTGCTCTATCCTCAAACCCATCTTATTGCCTGGATCCGCGGAATGTAGTACAGACAAGCCTACGATGGGCGAGTCAAAGTCGTGAAAGGTCAGCCACTTTTCAACTTCCTTCCTGTCTTTGAAAGGGAGATCTTTCTCTGGAGGGAAATCGGGCATGATGTGATACGTCGCCTTCCCGGCCTTCACCACGAAAGCCCCGCCGAGGCTGACGGTCCTGTCGTCGCCATACGCCGCGCGAAGGCCTTTGCGGATGCACTCGGTGAAGCTCTTTTCGGGCCCCTTCCGCCCTTCCGCCGTGATCTTGAGCACGGGTCCCGGCTCGCCCAGGGACCCGTAAAGATTAACCATCAGCCCGCAGTCCACCGAGGGGCTCGTGTCGACGCGGACGGCCCCCGTGCCGCGCTCGATCTGGATGACCCGGCTCTGGTTGTCGACCCTGTCGATGCCGCCGGACCAGCTGAGGTTCGGCGCGAGCTCGCTATTCTGCCCGATGACGTGGAAGGGGCCGGCGCCGGCGCCGATGAGGCTGCCTTTCTCGGTGCTCATCTCCATGTGCCTGCCGAGCTCGGGTATGGACCAGATGGCATCCAGCCGGGGACGGGGGAACAGGTTGGGCTGCCCGCCGACGTCTGCGATCTTCTCGTCACCCGACAGGCCCTCGGTGGCCAAGCGGAAGGGTGCGTTCCGCAGGTCGGGGCACCGAACGACGCTGACGGATGCTTGCTCGTAGTTGGCGGCGAGGGGCGCCTTGAGTTGCTCGGCCAACTCCTCTAGACTCGGCGGTGTGAGGGGGAATTTCTCCACGCGCATCTTGCGCTGTTTATTCAATCGCTTGTGAATTGATGCTCGAAAGCTAGCATTGGGTCCGGGGAAATGGTTATTGGGGTTAGGTACGTTGCCGCGTCGGCAAAGGTTAGTGTTCTCTCGCAAAGCTCGTCCGTAGTTGGTTGAGCAAAGAGTAGAGGAGATAATATCTGTTTCGGGCTTGGTGACGTGCTAGATGGTGTCCCAGAACGAACCCACCCCGCTTCCGGGCCGTGCAGCCCACTACGCCAACAACAGGTATTCCGGGTTGCATGCACAAGGAATCTCCCGATGCAGACCGAGGTAGATAGGCAAACTTCCTTCGACACAAAGAACATGATAAAGACTTTCGAGACAGCGGTACCGACGGTCGTCACGATGCCGGCAGCTTCGCGGCCCCATAACGTGGGGCACAACGAGCTCTCAACGCTGGAGAGGATACCGGCCGCTAGGACAACCTCCTGATCAAGGCTGGCGGCGAGATGTAGACATGCAGGCCTCGGCGACGGTCGGATACAAGGCGAGCGGGTATATGCGGAAATTTCAGCACGGATTCCGAAGCTGTCCGGCATATGATAATACACTTCGGCGCTAGATAGCATCGGGTTCCAGTGTGTCGGGAGTCGATAGGGGCTTGAGCACCAATATCCACGTGTTGCGTGCTACGAAAGCCTACGCGGCGCCGTCTTGGCAGAAAGGGTCCAGCGCTGAACAAGTACTGTGCTATTCATGCGTGGCGCAGCGGAACATCAGCGAACACGGCATCTCCATCCGTAGCTTTTCTTTCGGTGTTGTGCTTGATCACGCCCGTAGTCGCAGATGCGAGTTCCGAGCGATGTACTTCCCAAGTCAGCCATGGGGTTCCGGCCAAGTGCGGCGGCCAAGAGACGCTCATTGCCTCGGAGACGACGTCGGCAGCACAGGTGAGGCCGCAGTTGTCACGATAACCTCACATACCACTTGGCAGTAGCCTTCTATTTTCTATCTGGGTCTTTGAAGAGTCGGGCGTCTCTCACATCGGTTCTCCTCTGACCTGCTGCGCACTTTAAATCACGACAGAAATCTTCCAGAGTTTGCTGCGTCGAGATGTGTTCGTTGTTTGCGATCAGCGGAAGAAGCGGCAAAAGGTCGTCAATGTATTCGACGAGTGTTTCTAGATCATTTAGATGGCGCCGCGGGGCTCCCAACAAGGGAAACAATAATTTCCGTTGCTATTTGTTCGCCAACAAGTTACATTTTACATCGTACGCAGGACCAGTGATAAGTACTCGTATAAGCCACTCGTTAGTCAAGTCTTGTTTCTCGTTCCACTGACACTAAACCTATAAGCTGCCATCCCACTATATTTGCAATAGGTCGTACGGAAACACCGAGACCCTCGATTTCCCCATCCTGTGACCATAGGAATCTGGGCGGGTTTGAATCTAATGTCGATATCACTTTCAGCTTCATCGTTGTATACCAGTGGCTTGCGTACTTGCGCCACATGGGTCTTCCCAGATCTAAGACCTAGCCATCAGACCTGGCTATGACCATAGCGCTAAGATCGGCCAAAATCAAGCTAAACCAACACTATACTAGTAAATCCCTGATCGTGGTTATTAGAGATAAGCCCCGATCACGCTAGCTATCCTTTGCTGGAATCTGTCTACTGGTATTGGAAGCCGAAGCTGAAGCTGATACTAATTCTTTGTAGGAGAGTTCCGTCCTCCCTGCTATCGGTGGCTTGCGTCGTTGCAGTGGCTTGCGCCATAGGGATCTGACTACGCCTGACCTCGCTACATGTGCACAAACCTAGCTGAGCTTAAGCTGTGTCAAAGTTCGGTTCGGCCGAGCATGAGAAGTCTCGGTTGAGTCCAGCTGCTTCCTTACATGTATCTCTGAGATACCAGCTGGAACTACTCTATCGCCAGTATATAAATGCGTGTGTGTCTGCTGCCCCTTTCGTTCTCTGCATTACTAGCAAGCGAAAGAAACGAAAAGTCCGAAGCGTCACGCACCAAACAGTCATCATGTCGCGAATCATTACCTCCACAAGATTACCTTCTCTGAAGCCAAACTTTCAAGACCTTAACAGCACACTCTCTGCACTTTCCCACCACTTTCAAACTCTATGGCTGTTTACATGCAGTGACATCAGGACGATGCTCGTTCCGATGTTGGCCCTCGGCACCCTTACCGCCGCCACCGGCAAGCCGCTGACCACCACCGCTGCCTCGGCCCTCACCGTCTTTCAAAACCTCCCTCGGCTCCTCCTCTGGCTCTGGCTGAACATATTAGTCAACTGCATTGGCAATCAGCGCAATCCAAGCAGCATCCTTGAGGACTCGATGAACAAGCCTTGGCGCCCGATCGCCGCGGGGCGAATCTCTGCCGTCAAAGCCAAGCACCTGCTTCTTGGCGTTATCCCATTAACGGTGGTACTCGGGATTATGTTCGATGTGGGCTTCGAGACGCTGGCCTGCATTTGTGCGGCCTCCTACTACAACGACCTGGGCGGCGCAGATGAGCACTTCCTGATCAGACAGTTCATCAACGGGTTGTCGTTCCCTGGATACGGGCTTGCAGTCTTGAAGCTAGCGTCAGGCCCAGTCGACATCCTCCCTGCAACATACGCGTGGTTAGGTTTACTGGGTTTGGTTGCGGGCACGACAATCCAAATCCAGGATCTGAAGGACTACGAGGGAGACAAGGCAATCAAAAGACATACGTTCCCTGTAGTACTTGGGGACGGTTTCACGAGGGTGAGCGTCTGCGTGGGCATACTCTTCTGGTCTTTCATCTGTCCGGCTTATTGGAACTCGTCGGTCTTTGTCTCGGCTGTTGTACTCATCTCCGGCATGCTGGTGACAATCCGGGTACTGTACCTCAGGGAGGCAAAGGCAGACCGCTTCTCTTTCATGATGTGGAGTTGGTGGTTGATGGGACTTTTTGTGCTTCCTCTGACAAGTACAAACTGATTCTACGCAAGTCACGAAATAATACATTGCAAGTGTTGCTGAATGTAGTGTTACTGTCAACCTCGGGAAGTTTCACAGAGGTTTTCAGTCATACAACGAATTATATCCATTTGCCGAGGTTGGACCTAAAAACCCTAGGATCGCTGCTCTACTTCTTCGCTTTTATCGTCTGTGGTCTGCTGATCAACGTGGAGCTGGCGTCATATGTCTACGAGATTGTATACAGACCTTGCTTCTTCCCTCGGATTCTATGATATGATCACACACATAAAAGTATTGCCAGGCTTGATTGGGTCCTGACAACTCTGCGTCAAAATCTTCGGAATATCTCCGGCGGAAGGAGACGACTTTTGCTCCTTTTCTTCTAACAGGACTAAAAGCCCAACCTCGCAAACTCAACGGCATCATGGGCAAGCCAGTCAAAGAACTGGCTGGCCTCCCCGGGGACGGCTTGGCTTGGTACAAGCACGCCACCTGCGGAAGCTTAACTTCAGTACATCTTCAACAGACTTGTTTTGTCCGTAGTGTGTCCCTCAATTTTCGAACGATCTTAGCAACCAAGGCTGACAGCGAACAGAATCTGCTTACGGACACGATGGCTTTATCCTGGATGGCCTCTTGGCGCTATCGAGATGGAACACATCCATGGGAAACCCTTCAGGCGCCTATCCCGATGAGACCGCGCGCATCTACTGACTCGGCAAAGGCCTCGATTTCCCCAAGCCGCTTGGTCGTGGGGCTAGGAATCCACCTCTGATATCTATTGTCCTCGGCGTTGTCATGCAGACGGCAGTCCGGAACGAGGAGACATTTACATACTCCACTCTGTTCATCGGTTCCGCTGCCTCTTGGCTCGGCAAGTCGGCCCACGAAACTGATGCGAATATGAGCTACATGTGAGAAGGTATGAGCTGAATAACATGTCCGCCCTTGGATGTTATGGAATGATCATGCAGTCGGACGCACATTTCAACTCAGCTATAACCTTACTAGTATTATCAGGGTGTGGTCGGCAACTTTGATATCAGCCAAATGTCAGATATAAAATTTCCAATCTTGGATAACTAAAATACTGATCCCATCTCGCACAAGTACACAATATCACAGTCATAAATCCAAAACAGTACAGTCGTACATCTCAGTCATACCTATCTTATGATTCAATTCATGGCACACCATATCGAAACATCGTCTAGGCGGTCATACTACTCGGCCCAATGGCATGTCCATCTCTTATCCTGTCCCGCCGCTGGGGCATCCCTCAAATAACGATTCTTACTATTTGACATAAGGACGCTGGTCCGATCTTTTTGTAGTCAAGCTTATCATCAATAGGTTAGAATTAAACCATGATACTAGCAATCTCGGTGGTCCCAATTTGTGTATGGAAGCCTGCTCAACACGGTCGTGTTTCGTTTGTTTTTCGGTCGATTGCCAAGCACATGTTCAGGTACATGCCAATGGCTTGCGTGGCAGAAACCACTGGTAAGTTACGCACCAGAAGACCTCTCCATATGGCGACGGTTGGTTCGGTCTCCTTGAGCCTCGTTGGACGGCGGGTTTCTTTGCAATTGGCACTTAGCCTGCCCGCAGAAGGAGCACATCCGCTCTCACACCCAAAATGACCGCGAACGACTAGACATGACGGCGGCGACACCAGGGGCGTGTCGACCATCGGTCGGCGATTACATACCCGTCCCCCCGCAGAGCATCTCAAGCGCGATCCTTCATACTGCGCGCCAAAGGATGCATCGTACAGAGGGCGCCGGATCTATTTCGTCGTGTTATTGGCTTCGCGGCATCGCACATCACAGCCTAACTCGAATCGAGCCAAGCCAACAGGAACCCTCACCAAGGCGCCATAGGCACACCAACGACACACGCGCCCCCTCAACGTCCCAGAAACTTCAGGGGAAGCCAAAACCAGGCTTTGCCGCCTTGGGGGGGGTCGATGCCAACGACGTTTTTTTGGCTGCAGACCCGATTCGGGCAAGGTCCGTCATCGTTGTCCCAAGTGCTGCCCTTTGGAAGAAAAGTGTGCCTGTTCCGCGCGCAACTGGCGCAGGCTTGGACAAATTACATTGAATTTCCGGGGGGTGGCTGCATCAGGAAACAGGCGCGGAGGATTGCCTTCCCTTGGCCGACGAATCCTGCGCGTGCTTGGTCGGCGCTTATCAAGACGGTAATGGCAGTGGGAAGTGGGCGGCAGTCCCAGGATACAACGGCGCCAGAGGGGCTTGGGACAGAGAACAGCGAGGAAGACGTTTTACGAGCCGGTTCGTGTATGCGGGAGTGAACTACGGGCAGAGTAAGTTGATGTCGGGATATGTCGTGATAGAGATTACCCTTGCTCCTCGCTCCTTGGCCAGGGAAGATGGCGAGGGCACATGTGTTCTTTTTCTCATGAGACAAAAGGTAAACGAGTTTTATGCGGAAACTGCGCCTTCCCGCTGCTTTACTGCGTCACAGAAGGCTGAGAGTCTTTCTCGAAGAAGCTAAAGTACCTCCCATAATTGCTTTTCGTTGTAGCCGCCCAGGCACTTTCACCTCCGTACGCAAGGCAGTCTCTAAATTAGGTCCTATAAAAGACTCTTTTAGGAAACGGCACTGTTTCATTATACGGATTGAATATCCGGTCTTGAACGATATGCGGGGTCGGTTAGATATTATCCTTGTGAACGAGATTGAAGGACATAATTTGGAATTTGGCACTTTTCAAATGTTACAAGGGCCCTCAGACACGATATCAAGATTGTATATTCTGCGATTATGCGATTCTTTCTCCGGCGGCTGTATCTGTGGCACAACTGTAGACAGCGCCGTGACCCCGCTAGATATGCCTTAATAGTCTTGGTTTGCGTTCCTCGATGAGTTGTCTGACCGAGGCGATCAAGCCCTGTCTTCCACCCAGGCTGCCTACGACCAACTTCCTATGTCGAGCACGTCATAGATACGCAATGATGTGAAAGAGCCATCTTCAAGCACAGGATGGAAACCGGGGCTTGGTATGCAGTCCCTCTCTCTTACATCTAGTCGGACGCGTCCAAACATAGTCACTTTGGCCAAGATCTAGCCTGTCAATATGGTTCTCAACAGCAGCAGCATGTGTTTGGGTGATGGCCAGCTTGACAGGGAAACCCATCGAGCTTTGGTTATCGTGGGCTCAATATGGCATCCCAGGCGCCGTTGCGGATGAAAAAGGCGCAAAGGGTGTTTGTCTTCAAGTCTGACGAATGGTAGACGTTCTGGATGGCGCTTGCATTATTCCAGTGGTTCTGGATCGCAAGACAATGTCAAGTCGACGAAGAGAGATGCTTCGTGTTCTAGATGTGGCGGGGAATAACAAAGCCCAGCAAATGTCCTTCCCGCCTGGGACAGGGTAGTGAAAAAAGAGGCCGGACCGCGACCCAGCTAGGCGCAGGCTGGAGGCGCGCGCATTAGAGGCGGGGCCGGGGCATTTGTGTATCGGCGCAAGGCAGATGGATGGCCGGTCTTGTATTCCGGCCTGGGTTGGGTGGGCAGGCATATTGCGTGCATGGGCAGGCAATTGTCCGAGCCGCTGGCGGCCAACGGCATGGTGGTGGCCGGCCCCAATGGCTCCTGTGCATCACATGGCGCGCGCTCCGGTATCTGGACAGACGTCTGTTGTCGGGCCAGTTGGCTGGAAACAGGACCGCTGGCCGGCCTTCGAGGGAAAGCGCTTGAGTAGACAAGAGAAGATAGGCTCATATTGCTCGAAGAAGCATCGGGAATCGAGACGCTGAGCGGTGCCGCGCGCGGAGTGAATCACGGAGAAAATCAAAACATGCGAAGCTGAAGCCGAAAATAGAGGAGGGTTAGAAATGACGAGGAAACATACGAACGGGAATGGAATAAAACGGTGGTCAACTCCGATGATGATGATGATGATGATGATACAGATGACAAAGGAACAGAGCAACTTGTCATCGGCTTCTTCTATTCTCATCACTCAAATTCCAGCCAAGAAGCCGATAGTCCAGCGCTTTCCTTCCCGTTCCCTTTCGAACCAACAACCAACAAGGCAGTTGAGTTACATCGTGCCTGCCCGTCCCCGTCCCCATTCTCTCCTTCCCTCGCATACTTCCTTCCCTGTTCAGCTGTAATTACACGCTGCGGCATCACACTCATCTTTTCCCCTCTCATTCTCCTCTCCGGCACCTCGTTTCGGCTCCACTTCGATCACAGCCTGTCTAACAAGCTTTTTCTTGTTGCGTCTGCTTCCACTTCGCCGCAGTTGTCAACGCCATCGGACCATTGATATTCTGAGCCTTTGCAGCATAACTGGCTCCCAATCCCTCCATTCCTTGGAACTCACCTCGTCCAACGGAAGCCCCGCCTTGTCTTGCCACCAAATCAGCATCAGGGCCGGTTCTCGACACATCTTCCTGGTAGACGAGGCATCTGCAAGATCTGGTGGACGACGTAGGGATTTGCAAGGTGAGAAAGCGCCGTCGGCCGACGTCCAATCACGGAGGACGGCACTAATAATAATTAGATCACCGCGGAACGCCGCTCGAACGGCTGCCCCGGCGCCCCCATCTTCTCTTGTCATCTTACTGCCTGTCCTCTGCCCTTTACTGGCTACAGTGCACCTTTCCTAGCGCCCATAAGCAGCCCCATTGGACCCAGCGACGGACAGCCCGCGACTGCACGACACCTCACCTCAACCCTCCCCGGGAGCCAATCACGACTCCTATTCGACCTTCAGACCAAGCAATTGAGGCCTCTCCACGCCGGGCCACTGCCGTCTTGACTCTGGCTAGCTCAGGTAGCTTCGCCATCGAGTAACCTGCTTCTTCATCTTGTCTGTTGCGTTTTGTCTTGGTCGAATCTCCTTCCACCCGAGTTGGCTCTACATTGTGCTCCACTTCCACGGCACATCACATCCACTTGGCCCTGCGAGTATTCGTTACCTTGGGGCTTAGAATACTTGACTTTCACTGGGCGATTACGACTTACTTGCGACTGGATACCCGTACCGACCATCCAATCCTGGTTGACGAAACGTCTGCATAAAAACACAAACATCGTCATCGCAACACATAGTACACCACTTACCACAGCCTACCATACCTGGCCTTGCTGCCCGATTATCTTGGATCCACGCTATTCAACACTCACGTTCCATCATACATCCTGGACGAGAGGCCACGAGGCACCCACGATCTTGAGACGGGATAAACGGTGATCCCAGCAACCCACCAAACGCCAGCCGCTGCCTCCGGTTGACGCAGTCCAATAGGTTTCGGTCCCCGGACACCCGCAAACGGGCAGAAAAGAGACTGTGCGCCATCACAGCCAACGGGTTCCTCCGACAGCGCAGTAAAGCACGGCAAGAAAGCCAGCCGCTGTGTAAATCACATCCGTCCAAATTTGCCCGCTTTCTTTTGGCGTGCAACGAGCCGATTCGCCCACCGAGGGACAACACCAGAGGCAAATTAGCTACAGCAACTGCTCAACCCTACCCCTGCTCCGTTTTGGCCTTTGTCTGCCCTGTCAGGCCCCGTCCCATCTCCGTCCAGTGTCTGCCTCGCTGTCTCCTGCAGCAGGCTCAGCACGCACTAAGGCAGTGAACACCACACACCACACGCGCCCACACAGCGAATTGAATCCTCGCTTGTTTAGCGTGCACAACCAATCCCATCTATTTCACCTGCTGCTTTCTTGCCGCTTTAGAGAGCCCCCGGTCCATCTCGTCTCTCGACTTCCGCGTCCAGTCTTTGTTGCTCCCCACCACCACGCTCGCGCTGCTGCTCGTGTCTCCCTCCTCGACGCTCCCGCCGCGCGCCACTGCTTCAATCTCGTTGGACCATCCGTCTCCGCTGTCACCGACACATCACGACTCCTCTTCACCTTACAGGATCCTTCTCGCGCTACCGCAACCTTCTGGCTTCTGCGCTGTTTGTTCCGGTTGAACCACCCCTCCCCGGCCTACAGCATCTCGTCACCACACGCCCCTTCGCACCCCTCCCTGCTCTGCCCCTCCCTCGCCCAGCCTGCCGACTTGGTACAGACTCACATCCAGTCTGCCTGCTCGTCTTCCCGCCCAAGCTCGAAACCTGTCCTGGCGAATAGCACCGGTTTGCTATTACCCACTTGTTCAACCCCCCCCCCCCCCCCCCCCCCCCCCAGCAACCCCAGACCAAACTTCCGGGAGCACATCAGCTTCCTAAACCTTCCATCTTCCTTGCCGCCGTCAGAGCTTAACCTCACACTGCAGTCCTCTTCCCGGGCAACTTACACAGCAACCACCCAAGCGCCCATCTCATTCTCTCGGGAATAATATAACACCCTCCCACCCTCACAACTGCCGATTCTTTCTCTCCCTTCTGTCCCCAAGCGATTTGTCTCTGCAGCTTGTAGGCAGCTTGACTTCCTTCTCTCCTCAAGTCAAAGTCATTCAGTTGACTGGACACAAAGTCCCCCTTCTTACACACATTCGCTACCACCTTGCCTTTCTTTCGCCTCTTCCGCCTCTTCCGCCTCGGCTTATCATCATGCCTGCCAACAGACCCAAGTTGGCCCAACTGGCCACGCCCGTCACCAGCACCTTTCCCTCGGAGACGATCTTCTCTGCCTCGACCCCACTATCAGCCAGGCCTATGTCTTGCAAGGACCTCCCCATCAAGACACCCATCAGCCCGCCTACTGCCTACACGGACTTCCTCAAGCACATGTCTCTCAATTCCCCAGCTGCCTTCAAGCCCTCAACATCTGGGGCGACCACACCCGATTCCACGCCAGACTCGCTACCCTCGACTGCAACCAGCGAGCAAACAGACGTTTCCTGCAAGTGTGAACACGAGCACAAGACCCCGGCCACTGCGCCGCCTATCCCGCCAAGCCCGTTCACACAACTGCCAATGTCAGCACCTCCCACCGGTGCAAATTCTTTCCCGAGCCTCAAGATCCCGCCCTCGCCAGCGGTATCACACATGGACTCACCCGTGAGCGCGCGGTCACCATTCAGCGCCAGATCCATCCATTCAGTGTTTGACTGGGATGCAGCCCTCAGAGCCAAAAGGCTGAACGACGCCAAGAAGCCCTCGAGGACGAGTGTACGTCACATCCGCGAGGTTGTCACGCGAACGGTGACTTACACACCGAGGATGAATCCCGCGCCCAAGGGCAAGAGGAGGAAGTTGGAATGAATCTCAGGACCGAAATCAATCTATTCGAATCTACCAACCCAACACACCATCGGCTTTACATGTGCTGATCTTTATTTTGTTCTACCATCACGATCATCATCTCAAACCGACACCCAACACCCTACACCATCTGATGACCAAAGGCCTAGAGCCCCCAAAAAGACAAGGATGACATGTGACGAAGCGGGCTCTTCCACGGAGGGACATTTTTCAATGACATGACTTTATGCAAAGCAAACAAGCACACGCCATCGGCGCGCACCAAGGGATGAAAGGCGAACACAAAGGGCGGAATTTGCGATTGGTTCAACGGGATGGGACATCTTGCGAAGAAGGGAGGAAAGCGACTTGAGTTTTTATTTCTACCCATCTACTAGTCCCCCGATTGGGAAGGGGGGGGGACCTACCGGAGTTCTTTGGCGTCACTACGATGCTCATGTTCGATACCAGGAACCATTTGGGTGGGCCGACTTGATTATTGATCTGGGGAGAGGGCCGGAATACGCTCTGTTTCGGAGACTTTGGAGGGGAAAGAAGGATGAGCTCAATCAAAAGAGCAAAATCAATCAGTTAACTACCTAGTACACAGCAAGCCAAGGTAGCCTAATATCAGCATACTGTGTATCTTCGGAAAACGAGTCTCGCGGAAGACATGACTTGGCCTCACCGCAACAACCCTGCGAAGGTGCGAGCATGTTTATTTGTTTACAGTTCCACAGACAGCGTTCTCGTGCAGCGCGGCCATTGATGCGGCCTGCGCCACAGATTTTGTCGTGGCCCCGCTAAAAAGGAAATGCAGAACGAGAGGAGAAGGGAGGGAAAACAGAGGTCGCGATAGTCGGCCGCGGATGGAGTCCACCGGGAAACAGGCAGACGGGGGTTTTAGACACACAGGGCAGGCAGACAGACAGACGACCGTCGAACAACGGCGTGAACGAACGAGAAGAAGAAAAGGTTTTACCCTAAAAATACAAACTTGGCTTCCCGCTCTCTGCATCTGTCTCTGCATAGAGATGGATGGCTGGGTCGTGGGCGACCCTTTTTTCTTTTTTCTTCTTCTTCTTATGCAGAGAGCCGTGAAAAACAGCCGAACAAACCCTCCACGACACGGCGGCAGGTAGTCGGTATCGATGCGACAGCTGGGGAGAAGGGGGAGGAGTCGACGGAGAGGCGGAGGGCAAAAAAAAAAAAAAAAGTCTCAAGGCATACACACACCAGACCGACTTCTCAGCTCCTCCTCGTCCGCCTCGATTCCCGCTGTAGAGGATTAAAGGTTGGGTTGGCAGAGCAGCCCGTTCGCCCTCCCCTCCCTCCCCCCATCATACTATCACATCTATCCATTTTGTGGCCCTTTCGCCTTTTGCCGCATAGAAGTCACACACCAAGCAGGGACGCCATGAGGCATCAATGCAATAATGGTCGATCTATGAATGGCTGTGTAAAGGAAAGGAAAAAAAAAAACCTGGCCTTGCGGTGCAATCGAACTGGAGGGGGTAGGGGAGGGGGGGCTAGATAGCAACCAGCAGCCGCGTGTGACTGGATGAGCAGCAGGGGTCATCCGGGGGTGATGCGCTTTGTGCCCCCCCAAGCCTCGAGAGCGACGACTACAGAGCCTGGCGCCGTGGTCCCTCCTCCGCGCTGCTAGCTGTTGCAGCGTGCTGGTGTTGCATTCACGATGGGTGCTCTGCGTGACGACTGAAGTGTATAAACTGAGGGGACCCATAACCCATGTTTCAGCTCCAAACTTCCTCATCCGCCTCCTTCGTGGTCCGCTTGACCTTTCTCATCACCTTCACGGGACCGGGGCCAGGATCGAGTGGGATCCATTACGGGATGCGTACACACCCCTTCATGGCGCGAGCAAGCAACCACGCACGCGCATTGTTGTTGTTGCTGCTGCTGCTGCCGCGTCTCCCAGAACCCGACGTCCCGCTGTTTCGCGATTGAGATCGAAGACTCTCCGACCTCCGATGCCGTGATAGGACACAATCAACAAGTAAACGCAGTCGAGGGCGTGTCGACATAGCAGGGAAAGGTACCCAGCAGGCGCGAAAGTCCTGTAAGAGAGAGGGGAGGAGTCGAACACAGTAGTTGGCAAAAGCGGCCTGGGGCGCTATGCCGGATCCGGGCATGGCACGACCCGGAATCCCGGGCGCTGCATGGGGGGTGGGTGGGTGGTCGCGTACGGAGAGAAGCCGTAAAAGAGCCACCCCCCCAGTCACCTCACTTTGCTAAGCGCCTGTCCTCAGCGGTCCCCCCGGGACCTGATTGGCCGGGAGTCGAGAGCAGGGGTGCCGCGGTGTTCCGGTTGCCGTCAGGACCATCACCAACGGCCGGCATAGAGGCATTGGATTGGTCGAGCCGTTAAGCGCCGGTGTGCTGGTGTGGGGATTATGGTGCGCAGGGCCAGGCGAAGCGTTGTAACTGTGTTTTTTTTGACCCTTGGTGCGAGTCACCCGTTGCAGGAATCAAAGTCCTCTGTTCTCGCGGATGAGCTAGGATGCGTTTCCTAGCGAGGAGGCGAGAGGTGATATGAAATAGCGAAGGTCTGAGAGCCTGGGAGAAGAAGCATGATGCCGGCCTTTCTTCGTTCCGGTTGCCCTGCTAGCAACGATGCGTCCAAGTCGGTTGGTGGCTGTCGGCTCTCATCTAGCGGTGAAGGGTTTCGATGGAACCATCAAATGGGATTCCAAACGGCAATCTCCTTCTGGATATTAGTTGCTATGTAGAACGCATGTCTAGGCCCCATTATCCCACGCATGCAGTAACCAAAAGGCCAGACCAACCATCGGCCTGACGAACTCCCCCAAAGATATGGCACTGGTGTTGCTCCTCTCACAGCAATACCGCCGTGATTCTGGGCAGGCGTGTGGCTCCCGCCGTCGGCAAATGTTGAATGAGGTCGCATCCCGGTCCTGATTCCGCCGCCGCTCACCACGACAGGAGCTTCCAGTCAATCTCCTTTTGGACTCTTTGCGCCGTTTCATCTAATTGGTTCCGCGCAATTGGCTGCATGGTATTCAGAAAATCTCCGACCCAAAACAGAACCCTGTAGCTCTCAGTGCCGCTTGTGACTGGATGTCTGAATCTGATGCCAGATTTAGCATCCCCCGCGCCTCGGTTTCTCAACCCCGGCTTCCCTGAAACGAAGGCCGAGGACTCCGACGGCCCGTCAAATGATCAGGTTGAAACCAGGCTTCGAGACTGCCAATCACGAACAAGACATGGTCATCTAGAGCGGCTACCAGCTTGTGTTTCGTTGACCGGTGATTTAGACGGAGCCTAGGGGCAGCTTCCAGGGGAAGCCCCGGTGTTTCGAAGTCTTCTTTCGTTCTTCCACGGGCAGGCTTCCATGGAAGTTTGAGTAAACGGAGACCGCTTCCTATTTTTGGTAACACCAAATGTCGTATTTAGGCTCTCCGCTCATAAGATGAGCTCTGCTGGACCGGGGATATTGACACCAGACGCTGTGAGGATGTCCAATATCAAGGAAACGGTAGCTTCGAGGCGTTTCCGGCGCAAGCCGTTCCTTGACGGGTCCCGGCACATTGATCTCGCTACTGCAATGGCCTTCCCGTCGTTGCAAGCGCCGAATATTAGCAATCTCCGCTTCTCGTAATACCATGCAATATGCCGCCCGAAATAGCCATCATGGGGATGAACAAGAAATCCTCTGACTACTCACTGTTTCCTGGTGTTAATACGAGCCCTCAGTCAACTGTCTTGACTTCCTTGGCCACAGCGTTGCAAAGCACCACCTTCACGCCTGCGCTGGTGAGGACATGGATCCATAATCTCTGCGTATCGCTGAGCCGGTCATTGGCACTTTTGACCTCGGCGAACATACATTCCTTTTCCGGCTCCGTTCGCCAGAGTATCAGGTCTGGCAAGCCCCCGCCCCGCTGCCGGTATTCTTGCGCCATCACTTTGAAGAGGGCGGCTAGTGCGCCGCCGTTGAAGCACCCGACAAGCTCGACAAGATCCTCAACGTCGTAATCCCAGTTGAGACCGATGACACAGGTGCGCCGTTCGCGTTCTCTGGCATCAACCTCGCGGATGATTCTTTCCGCGCCCCCATTGGCAATCTCGACAAGCCGATGGTTGATCTCAGACATGCGAGTTGGGTAGAACGAGTCAGTGTGCAGGTCCAGCGGGCATGTCTGATATGCCGTCTGAAACACATTCGGAATGTAGAGAAACAAAATGTCGTAAAATAGGTAGGCGAATAAAGTGCGGACGATGCCTCCCTCAGCGTGGTAGCCCTTGTACCCCTGGCTACGATACCAACTGAGGCACATCTCCTCAACACTGCATTCGCCACCGTCTTCTAACTCGTCAACCCAGATCGTTTTTGTGCTTGCTTGACGACCGTTTCTGCCTTGCCGGTCATCTTTCTTCAATTGAATGCCCTCTACCGTGTGTTCTATGGGTCTTTGAAGACGAACGTGCCCGAAGTCGTGCTGTAGACGACGAGGTATGCGCAGTTGCTTCTCAAGCTTGATAAGGCGCTTTTGCAGGTCATAGTGGTATATAAGATGGCAGTCTTTGTCTTCGAGGCCAGTTTCACATGTGGTTGCGGCGATTCGCTTCCAGTGCTTCTTCTGAATGTCCGGATCAGCAGCCACTGCGTTGCCGTCAAGCGCGTGCATGTAATGCTCCTCGAGCAGGGCCTTGCGCTGGTACCAACTGCCTCGACGCGCTGGGTGAAACAGATGCTGATCCAGAAGTTCACTGAGGATGCGGTGCTCGCGTTCGTGGTCTTTCAACCGCCCAAACACAAATGCGGCTTTGTGAACGATACGGGTATATGAGTGGACAGGCGTAAATCTCCTCAGGTAAGCACCCTCGCCCTCCTCATAAACTCGTTTTTCCTTTTCCTCCTCTTCAGCCAAAAGAGCTTTCCATCGAGGGTATACTCGATCGAAGATGTCTACGATCTTGCGAAGCCCTACTTCACCCGGTGGCCCATTAAACTCCAGAACCTGATCGACCTCGGCTTCCACTCGAACTGCTGATTCGAACTCGAGCACATGTCTGCGGGTAGCGAAGATGTTTGCGCTTCGGCAGACGATATATTCAGGGTAGTTGCGTCGTGCAATACTGGCGAGAATGATTGCCGTGAGGGACTTTTCAGTCCACTCGGTCGAGCGATAGAAGACCAGATGTGCCCTTTCAAAGAGTTTGTATGTCAGCGGCGAAAGCCTGATGCATGGTCCAGTGATGTCTCTAATCTTTTCCAGAAAATGCTGTGTCTGGTTCGATTCTTGTCGGCTCAACTGTGGGGGCGTATCATGGCGATCTCTCATCAGGCCTCGAGTCGTCAGAGAATCGCTGCTGCCAGATCTCTGAAGCCCATGCGCGAAGAGACCGGTCTGCTGATAGCCTGTTCGGCAAAGCGCTCTTACCAGATCGGCCTTGTTCCGGCCCTGGAATTTGGCCTCTCTGGCAAGATCTTTGAGCTCGTCCAGGCTTAGCAATGAAGAGGCTTCCTCAATGGTGGTGATGTGTTCTTCCGAAGCATCGGCAAAGGTAAATGTGTCGCCCAAGCTGAACTCTTCCAGCTCAACGCCTTCGACCGGGTTGCTCTCCTTGGAGATGTTAGTTTCTGGAAGATCTCTAACTTTTTGGAGTGACTCGATGGCCGCGTCCGGGTCTGAGATATCACTATAATAACCCAGGCGGTCTTGACGGTGCCAAGCCGATGTCTTGCGTAGGAACAGTCGCACGTAACTGGCGAGCTCATTAGCAAGTGAAAGCAGAGAAATTCAAGCCCAACCCACAGATACTGGGCCTCGTAGTCGAGGCTCTTCCACTGCTCGAAAACGTGACGTTCCTTGGCATCAAACAGATGAGATTCGTCTGCCAAGACGGTATGCAATGCGAGGTTGAATGCATCCACGTAAATGGAACTTTTGCGTCGAATCCATTGGCGGTTCGCTGTGGCGAGTGTTTCGTCACCAGTCTCGCTGGCCTGGGAACTCTTCATCAACTCGTACTCCTCAATCGCATCCTTGTCCGCTTGAACAGGCGGCAGAGCACTCTCGATGTCGGTCTGTCGGATACGGCGATCATCTTTGTCGTCTTCATCAGAAACATCGTTGACAGTGAAACCAGACGTATCAGCATCCTCGTCGGCGGATTTGATGCCATGTTCATCATCGTCACAGTCGCTATCCTGGATCTCCACCTTGACTTTCTTAGCAGGCCTTTCACCAAGCGGCGATGGCCTCGTAGGAGATCTCGATGGTGTCTGCGGCCTCGGGCGCGGCAGCCGCTGTATAAAGGCGTCCATCATTGAGGTCAGAATAGCCCGACATCGTTAAGGGATGGCGTTTTGTGCTAGTGCACGACAGTCGAGACGTCAGTGTAGTGAGTTTCGCCCTGGTGGCGTCAGCGATGGAGACGCGAAGAGGACAGTCAGCCGCAGGAGGGAAGGCGCACCGCACAACGCGACGTCAGGTGATCTCGCGTAAATGAGGTTTTGATTTGGCTGTCTTTCAACTACCGCGAGCAGCAACAGCCCCAGTCAAGTCAGTCCAGTTTCGCTTTTGCAATCAATTGCTAGACATTAAAATACATGCTTCATTGTCAACCCCCAGACGGCCCCTTATTGCATTGACTGTTAACATATTATTCAAACCTGTTCCCTGTTGGCGCATATCTTGTTCTCACTCAAAGCTTATCCTTTGTCTGCTGTGCCATCCTGGCGCAAAAACCCACTGCCAGAAAGAATCGCTGAATTTCCAACGGGTCGACTTGCCCACTGCAACTACTGAGCCGGCCACAAGGCTTTCTTTGAGCTAGTAGTCATACAATTGCATATATCAACCGTCAATCGCGATTTTCTTCCTCTCTCCACAATGTCCGACCCAACAACCACAACAGAACCAACCCCGCAAGAGACCGCAGCTCAGACGGCAGCAGAACCCACGATGCCGCCCGCGCCCGCGACCACATCGGCCGATGCCCTCAGTCGCGACATCGCCATGACTGATGCCGTTGAGCCGTCTTCCGTAGGACTCTCTGCGACTCGTCCCGTCCCCCCGCAGCAGTTGCGCTGATATGATCCTCACAGTCTCCCGCCCCGATCCCGCAGGCAGCCCCGAGCGCTCCCAGCCCTGCTCCTGGCCGGACGGGCACCCCCAGCCGCAACCTCAACGGCGAGGCCAGCTCCCGTGCTGGCTCGGTTCACCCAGACGCCCACCCCACGAACATTCCCAATCAGGCGGTCGAGCACGGCGACCCTGCTCGGATGTACATAAACAGTACCGTCACCGCTGTTCTCTTGGAGGGCATGAAGATTATAGGAAAGAACCAGTAGGTGCCACGGCCATGGGCAGGACCTCGAAAGCGCTTGCGGCTGACGTTGTGTCTCTTTATCTAGACCCAAAAACCCTCTCAAGGTCCTGGGCGAGTTCCTCCTCGAGGAGTCCCGTAAGCGGAACGAGCCTTCTGGCTGAACAACTAAGAGGCATGGGTTTGTCTTGTCATACACACATCAGAAGGAACGCGAGAGCCGAGCTTGGTTGGCATGCATAGATGTTGGAGGACGGGACTGGACTTTTTCGCATTTCAGTGGCTTCAAGCTAGGCGTTCCAGGAGGTAGAAAAGTCTTTTGCAGGTCTTTTTGAAGCACTGCGCTTAAGGGTCATACGAGATGGATTGATACCACGGTTCTTCATAACTTTTGATTCATCATAAAAAAACGCACAAAGACAAATGCTTGTGTTTTGCCGTGGAAGGGATTTCCTCTTCTTTTTTCTGGAATGATTTGTCTACTTCTTTCAAGTGACATGGGAAGAAAGGAAAAAACTTTTGATGTTTTCATTCCTCCTACTCCACGGCTGAACCATGCGGCCACCGGGCCCTAGAGAGCTGGCATCGGAGCTCTAAATGCACTTTCCTAATACCCCAACTCCATGACCTAGAATCCACCGCGTCAATGCGACGACCGTTCCATTCGTAGAAGCGACGAGGGCGCGCTTAAGAGACGATGGTGGAAGCGGTGGCGGACTCGTATCTCCAGGTGGGGGGGAGGACACCGACGGTCTTGTAGTAGCGGGCGAGGCGGTGGATACGGGACTCGATGAGAATGAGGCGGAACTTGGAGTCCTTATCCTTGCGGTTGCGCTCGAGGTGCTTGCGGACGGCAACGGCCTGTGTTCTCATGGTCAGTATTTCCGGCCTCCTCTTGCGGCGTTCCAAACGGGTTGGTAAATCCAGGCGCCAGCATCACATACCTTCTTGATGAGCATGTACAGGTCCTCAGGGATATCGGGGGCAAGGCCTGTTCATCATCTCTCTGTCAGCCTAGACCAAGCAGAGGCGCATTAAATGCGGTAAAGGAGGATTTCTCCTCGCGGACGAATTGTGTATTTTCGACATTGACATGTCGCCGCTTCGTTTATTCAGTGAACTGGGATCGTACCGCTGGACTTGAGGATGCGGAGGATACGGTTGCCTGGAGCGAGAAAAATCAAGTCAGCTGCCAAAATCTTCTTCAAAACCATCTCCCGCCAATTACTGGGCTTCATCTCTCGTTGGACTTACCTGTGACAACGCGGACCTGGGCAACGCCGTGGGAGTCACGGAGGATGACACCGATCTGGGAAGGGGTAGCACCCTTCTTGGCCAGCTTGCAGATCTGGTCAACGACCTGCTCGGGGGTGGTCTTGAGCCACGAAGGGGGGTTGCGCGAGTAGGGGATCGCCGAGGCGGAGATACCCTTTCCCTTGGAGTGAAGACGGCCCATTTTGACGGTGTTGGTGGTTGTTGTCGGCTGGAGACGAGGGAGGGGGTCAGTCGGTCGGTCGCTGGTCGGGTTTGAGAAAAAAGGAAGGGAAAAAGTTCACGATCGGGAAAGTCGATATGGTTGCGAGAGCGCTCCGTTCGGGCGGTGCGTGTGCGAGAGAGGCCGGCGAATCCTCGCTTAATTAGGGCACCTCAGCGCTGGGCTGGTTCTTGTGCTGCAGCGTTCTTGTCCGATCAGAGATTGGTCAAGAAAAATTTCGGGCGGGAGACCCACTAGGTGGACCGGCGGGTCCGTGGATGGAAGCCTCTTCCCTGGTCCGTGCGTCGCTTTGCTTACCTCAAGCTTCGCGAGCTCGAAGATTTTCTCTTTGCTCCCTCAACTTCATCTCTTAGCAGGAGCTGAAGATTGCCGCTCAAAATATATTGTGTCGCGGCGGTCGTTTGTACCATCTCCCTTCTCAGGTAAGCTATCTCCGTCCTCAACTCTCACACTTCGCCCTCGCATCAAATGATGATCATCCACATTATACACTTTTTCTGGTACCTCTTATTCTAAAGCCTTCGGGCTTAATGAATGAAACGGACTTCTGATACTGCACCTTCATCAATACCTACGTTCGCTGTTGTCTATCAGACGAGAAGCTAACAGTATTTCGAAGGCCACATTCCTCGCTAGAGGATTATCATTCATGGGGTCACGCGTCAAGTGATGCTGGATTTGAATTCCATTGAAGTACTTTTGCTGGTGGAAATGCGGCTTCAAGCAATAGTGAATAGCAAATTGATATCATTACCCACAAATAAATGTCTATCAGTACTATGTAATTTGACTCCGGCTCTCCACGTTGGTATATACCGTGGTTTTGTCGTCCTGACTTTGAAAAGGCATGTCACGGTTGGTCACCAAAGAGCGGAAATCTACCAATGCATACAGCGAAGCATAGGCTGCGGCCGCAGCTTTGAGCGGGAGTAATGTTTTAAAGTTGCCTGGCTTTCATTCTTTTCCGCCATCACGCTGGCTGCAGGACGCACCCGCAAGTAGATCTAACTCGAGCGACTGAAAGAATACACCATGCCTGGCTCGCCTCGCCACAGAATTATGATACAGCATTTTGGTTGGTTACAAGGCAGTCGGCAGACGACCAGCCCGAGATTTCTTTTCCGCCGAGCCCTGCCCCTTACGATAGATAGATAGTGTGAGGCTTCTTCTGTTTCCCCCAACTACCCGCCACAAAAGGAATTACCAAGCGCCGACCTCGAAGTTCTCCTGTAAGATGATTAGTAAGATGTGGTCTGACGCGGATTATCAAGGGCATTTACCTCTGGGAAATAGGTTGTGACGACGGTTCTGTCAGCAAACTTGCGTCCTGCCAGCGCTTTAAGCGCTTTGTTTGCCGCCTCCTTCGTCTCAAACTTAACAAAGATCTTGCCCACACCAGCAGACTGCCTGCTTCCTCCGACTGGCCGAGGAATCTTGATGTCGAGAACAGTACCAAACTTGGCGCACTCTTCTTGGACGTCTTCCTTGATTTCTGGGAGGTGTCAGCATATGCCGCATCTCGAACTGGAAGCGCGGTTCCCTCACCTTCATAATCGTCGCTGTCCATCAGTTCCTCGGGTGTCACCATGTTGAGAAGCTGCAAAACGCGGGTCTCCTCAGAGTCTGTTGAAGTCGTTCCCGCCAGCATAGACATGGCGGCAACGCCCATCTCTACTCCGGCTACTTGTGTAACACCCACGCTGGCCTTCTGAACCTTGAGCCTCTTGTCGCCGAGGTCCATACCGTTGAGGCCCTGAATTGCAACGTCTGTGGCTGCGGGATCAACGTACTCGCAGAACGCAATGCCCTGTAACAGTGGGTTAGCGTGAGCTGTGGCAGCCAGGAAATGCAAAAATCTTACCCGAGATTCTTCCGTACTCTTGTCACGGACAAGCAAAAACGCCTTGAGTTCGCCAAAGGACACAAGAAGCTCTGAAACCTGCTCCTCAGAGAGGTAGACGGGCATGTTGGCAACGCTGATCTTGTTGGGCGTATCGACGACGATGTTGGAAACGACGCCCGGCTCGTAGGGAACATCGTCGACCACAGCCGGGACGATGTAGTCCTTTGGCCGGCGGATGACCAGACCCTGGTCGGCTGCTGCTCCATTTGTGGCATCGTCGGCCTCCATTGAGATTCCGTCGAGAGCCAGCGCCACGGTGGCTTCTGATGCATTTCTAAACTCGACAACGGCGAACGAGTGGTCCTTGGAAACCTGACAGCTGGTGCAGGGATCGGTGCTCTCGATGATGTTCAGTCCGTTCAGCTGCAAGTTGAAGAAGTTCTGGATGCTTTCCTCGGTCGCGGAAGGAGGCAGGTTGTTGATGAGCAGTCGCTTGGCCTGGCGCGAATTGCTGGGCTTCAGCGCAGCGCTGTTGACCTGACCACCGGGCTGGTTCATAATGGCCTGGAGCTTGCTCGGGTCCATGGGCTGCTGGCGGGGAGCACCGGGCAGAGGGAACATGCCTGACAGCTTGGCTTGTTCAGCAGTGACATTCTCATAACCGGGGGGTTTGATGTCCCACTGAGTCAAACGTCGCTTGCGCTCCAGGACTGACGTGACGTCGGTCAGATCAGGCGTGGGTTCCCTCTTCTTGGGAGGTGGCGTCGCGCTCCGCTGGCGTTCGCGCCGGGCAAAGCCGGGATCCTCGTTCCTGTCTCGTCCCCCTCGGCGTCTGTCGTCGTACGGGTCGCGGTCTCTCCGAGGACGGTCATCGTCGTCTCTTCTAGCATCACGTCTGGTTGATGCACGGTCGCGATCCCACTCTCGGTCCCCTCCACGTCTATCGCGCCCAGAGTATCGATCCTCTCGCTCGCGCTCGCGATGACTGCGGCTGGTCGCATAGCTGTCCTCGTCCTCGCGACGTCTGGAGCTTCGGTCGTAGGGCGAGCGGGAGCGTCTTCGGTCTCGGTGTCTGTCTCGATCACCGCGTCTATCATCGCGATCCCTCTGCACCCTCCATTAGCGGCTGTCTCGGCGGCAAGGCGCGGTGGGCAAGGCTTACCGGGTAGTCGCGAGATCCCTTTCCTCGACCTTCTTCCCAGGAGGCAAATGTTAGAGCCAGGGGCAAAACTGATTGCCTTTCGCGATTTGGATACACTTACCGCGAGAATAACCGTCGCCGTTCATGATTGCGGATGTTTGTGGCGTTATAAGGCTAGTCTTGGATGATGGGCAATCAAGACTGGGAGAGGGTGATTGACAATGGAGATGAAGAATGCCGCGTGAGGCAAAGGCGCAGTCGTGCTTTCCACTGGCGAGGCTGGAACTTTTTTCCCCGGAAGAGGTCAAGCACTGAAAGCACGGCGTGATTGGCCAATAGCTCTGTGGAGAGCGGCTTGTGCAAACTCAAGGGCCCGCTTGAGTTGCGCCAAACCACGCTAAGGGGAACCATGTTTCTTTAGTCAGCCGAGGATGAGGACCCAAACATGGAACAGCTTTCCGACCTCTGCGACTTCTGCACCTCACTCACATCTGCTGCACTTTGATCCATTCCATGATGGGCAGCCCGTCGCTAACGCCGGGGCCATTGCACCCCAAATCCCGTGTTTCTTCTTAGAGCTCTCTTTCTGAAGTCTCTGATTCACTCGCGGCACTCAACCACGTTGCGATGATTCGTCGCAACATGGTATACCGGCTCTCAAGTTGTCGTAGACGATAGTCACGCCTTTTCGTAATGTGTTGTCTCATTGCCACCGGATTGAGACGCTTGCCGGCTTATCGCGACTGGAAAAATGAGCCCTGCATGTGTTACCTCCTGTCTTGCATTCCTTGATTGGCGGTGTTCAGGTGGTAGTCATCGATGCCCTTCCTCTTACATCTGTATGCACGTGTTGGCTTTGATAGCAGCATTCAATTGGGGCCCCTCTTCCGTTTCGCATTCAGCCTTTCAAGGATTACTTGCACAGCTGGCTCATCTCAGATTTACACCCGCCGACTTCTCAGCTTTCATGGTTACACCCGAAAGTCTAGGAACCCCGCCGGCTGCCGCACGTCTGAACCGGGTCTGCGCAAGAACGAGGATGTCGTAGCTCAATCGCTAAACGCCTTGCTTTCTACATCCCACGCACTCGCATCCAGGAGCCTATATGCAAGAGCTTTCCCGACGCCTTTGATAATGTCCGCCGCTTGTGCCAAGGTGGCTCAAGCTCCGGATACCCTAGCTTCGGGGTTCAAGACCAGAGCCTGATCGCTCGCACTGGCGCCGCTTCACTGAAAGAGGTGCGTTCCCTACCTAGGGTAACGAGTATCCGGTACAGTGCCTTCAATGTCTAGCATTACTAAACGAGAGGGTCGTTTGCGCGTCGCTGTACCGGCCTGCTCTATGGGGGATCGAAAGTGCCGCCATGCGGTTGACATCCTTGACGATGGTGTCCCACCGTTTTGAACTTGATGACTGTGTCGTTGTGCCAATGTTCAGCATCGCCATGCGACCTTGGTCCGTCACGGAGATACTCACGCAACTACGATTAAAATCCACACTGGCGTCCGAGGGAGTACCGTCGCCTCCTGCCCTTGTGTTGTCTCACCTGGGCCTTGCCAGGCTTGGATCTAGTGCAACACTAAGACCACCACCACAACGCTCTGGCGCCTGCATATGTCCGGCCTCAACCCACCTCGATTGGAGCGCCACTCTTTTCTCCTTTCAAGCTGGACATTTGCCCTGTCAACCCCGACAGCGGAGCCGTTTTGCTGGACTGTATACTGAGGCCATCGCAGCTCAAGTGTTTCTTCTCATGACAAGTAATGCTCAACCGGGTTGACATGATTAAAAGCGGGAATTCTCTACCATCTACAAACACTCTGGGCTCAAGTCTCGCATCTGTCTGGAGGATCGGCCTTGCCCCACGGGCCGCCGGGCCGGACTTGTGGCAACAGATCTATTCAGGGTTGATACCCGCGTGTACCTTCCGCCTCCTCGACCGAGCGTCTTTCGAGGCGTGCGCCACCAAACACTCTCTGTCCTCCGCGGGTCGAGAACTCCCCAAGGCATAATGGGGACAAAAGTGTTTGGATGCCAAGGTCCCCCTACACTTTGGAAGTCATCCCATCTCATCCTCCGCTTCCTTTCACAGCGCGGTAGGATGAACATGTAATTACGATTCAACGATCCGGTAACTGGGGCTATTTAGCTGCCATCGCGGGATCGCTTTGCCAGGCTCGCTGTTGTCCTTCTCTCTCGGTCAAACGGTCTCAATACAATCGTCGCGTCAAGTTGAGCATCATGTTGACAGCTCTTCATGATCGTCGGTTCGTAGCAAGCGTACCACCGCCGGTCTTTGTTGTCCTAACCAGTCTCCACCTAGTGAAGGGGTCCCTTCATCGTCCCTCGACTGCCAGGACTCGCTTCGCTCGTCACACTGCGACAAATCCATCTTCCAAGCCCCATCACCGCCTCGAGTCTCACGCCTGCATGCTGACCCGGGACTTTCTTTCTCGCGATGACCTGCCAAAGAGCTAGCGGTCGAACAATCCAGACATTGGTGTCGAGCGCCTAGCCGACGGCTTTTGCATGCGTCTCCAGACAGTAGCGCAAAGAGCTGCAGAAATGTGGTCTCAGCCCTCAGGCCCAAGTTCTATCCAAGCCCCGTGCTTATGCTCGGACCGGCATGTAAAGTAGGAAGCTATTGACAATAAGTATTGTTGCGACCCCCTGTTGTAAGGGACCCACTGCTCCCTCCGGTTGCTCCTTCCCCCCTCTTGTACCAACTGTGGTTCATGCTCTGAAGAGACCGGTAGCTCGACGACACTGCAGAGCTTGTTCGCAATGGTAAGGTCATTGGTATACGGGGTCGCCGCCCTGGCGATCTTGGTGAACGCCCAGTCGCAGGTGACACCGACACCGTTCCTCACGACGATGACGCCTACTTCCGTCCGAACTACGACACTCGATGCCAGGACAGAATCGACCTCAAGCCCAGCGGGAAATCCTTCGGTCACGGCAGCGGAGACACACACCATTGCTGTCGGTGTCGTAAGGTGTTCTGTCATCGATATGTCCGGCGCGAGCTTACCTTGGGCAGTCTGGGTTTTCCTTTACACCTTCAAAGGTTGACGCCAACGTCGGCGATACCATTGAGTGGCTCTTCTATCCCGACGGCCACTCCGTCATACGCGCCGAGTTCGGGTTCCCCTGCACGCCGTACGAGTATGTGGATATTGGTCGTCAAGGATTCTACAGTGGCAATACATCAGTCAAAGCCATCACGAACGATGTGAGTCAAGCGGCGGAAGTTCCCGTCCACTCAACTGACGCTCCGCAGATGCCACGGTTCAGGGTGCTTGTCAACGACACCGATCCGATTTTCTTTTACTGCGGTGCCCCTGGGTCGTGTTATAAGGAGAAGATGATTGGGGTAATCAACGAAGTGAGTTGCCATGCCGCACCCCGAGATGATGACAAGACACTGAGAGAGTCAGAACTCAAATCAGACACTAGCCAAACAGCTTGAGGCGGCACTTACTTTGACGACTCAAATCATCCCCGGAGAGCCCTTCCCGATAGAATCAGATAGCCCCAACCCGACCGGCAGCTCCGGGAACGCCAACTCAACTAACGGCAACGGCCTCGCTATCAATTATCACTCGGGCCTGAGCGGCGGCCAAGTCGCCGGCGTCGTGATCGGCTCATTGGTCTTCCTGCTCCTCGGCGGCGCTCTGGTGTACATGTGCGGGCGGCAGAGCGCGCTCGACCGCGCCTATCGACGAGCCTCGAATAGGCAAGAGGCACCTCCTCCACCCCATCCTCTGCAGCCGGAACTAACGGAACCGCCCGTCACGGAAATCAACGAGATCGCGCCGTCAAAGACCCCCACTATTCGGGACTGGAGGGGCAGCCACTACAGCTCTTTCAGCGGCGGTCCGTACCGTGACACCGCAGGGGTCTCTCCCGAGGTCTCTGATCTCACGAGCCCTCGAGTGATGAGAGGATTTTCGCATCCCACAGAGGGCAATCAGACATACTAGTGAGTTTTCGCTCTGGAGCTTTGTAAATGTGTGAAGCCTTTGACTAAACGAGAGGCAGCGACTCTCGCATATCCTCCATAACCCGAAGTTCCATGGTCGAGGCCCCGGACAACCAGTCCACGTCCCCGCCCGTCCTGGCGCCCATCTACATTTCCAACATGGAGCCGGCCGAGCTTCCGACGTACGGAAATCCGGGACACTCTCCGTATCCGCAGTTCGGGATGCGCTTCTCATTCAACGGGTCAGAGAGCCACTACATGCCGTCCAAGGAGAGGTAGTCTGGGGGTGTGCAGCAGTGTGCGAGTGGCTGCGGGCTGAATGACGTGACTGAGACAAGAAAAATATTCAAAGCTTTATAGGCCAGGCGTAGGCGTTGGTGGGTTGATGGTGTCCGGTTTACAAGTTGGCTTTCGATTCCCTATTGTTCGTTGTCTCCATCGCCAAGCTACAACCCCGGGAACCCGCTTAGGGTTTGAATTACATCTCTTCGGCATTTATTGGAAAGGGTCCCATAATGAAAAGAGCGTTGTATGTCTGCTTGGTACAAATTTCACGTTCCGGCGGTCCATACCTTAACACAGCATTCTATCGTCGCCCACGTCGATTTGGACGGATAGCCATCTCGGTGGCTTCTGATTCGATGAGACCAACGGCAGGGTATGAGATTGGATAGCTGAGAAATTAAGCACGAGCTGTTGCTGCCTGCAGGCCAAGCCAGCCTGATTCCCTTGTGGTTTTACGGCCGGTGTCCATCTTGGAACCAACAAGACCGGTTTCCGACGTTGCGACCCAACCTTCAGAGAGTCGTTTGCTCCACCGAATGCGTTGCCATGGAAGGGCAATCATTCGGATCGACGACTGGGCATACCGCGTTCCCCGGCGCCCGGGTTGAAACCGGCGGGACGCTCAACGTGACGGCCACTGATAGCCGTAAGCACGGGATTCCTCCAGCACCCGATACTTCTGCATTTAGGAAGCTGAGTCGAAGGACCACTGCAGCTAACGAACTTCCCTCAGGAGAGGAAGCTGAATGTTGGGTACCATACAACGTGAGGACGAGTTGTGGATGAGGATGATTTGCGAGACTGCTTAAATGACGACTCGAAGCCAGCTTACCAAAGAACATTCAATAACCATGGCTCAAGACCGTCTTGTTGCGTTGACGGCCATAGTGAAAGCCCCGTGTAGAGCGCTTCCGGAGATGCCGGAGTCCTCGGCGAAGAATTGTGCGTCCGAGTTGTCAGCCACATGATTCTGGACACAGAGCTCTGTCGTCCATCGTCTGCCTTTTGCAAATAGCTCCTCATATAAAAAGTAATAGCCCGGTAGACATGTACCATGCTTGAAATATTGGTCTTTATGCTTTTACACCCGGCCATTGAAGACGGGCACCGCCGGGACCGCCGTATATATAAGTAAGACAGACTGCGTGCGCCTCAGCAGCAGACACCGCTTCGGGAAAGCCCAAGGAGAGACAGTCACCCACAACCACGACGACCGAGGCATCGGCTCTTTGTGTTCCATTTGCAATCGACCGGCTTCTCGTCGCTCGGCATGAGGTTTGCGATCGGCGGGGCCGGCGGACGGGGTTGATGAGAGACAAAATTTCCAGATTTCGCAACAGCTCCCGTGGTCTAGCTGGTTATGACGTTGTTCTTATAATTACATCATCAATGTGAGAAATGCGAAGGTCGCGAGTTCGATCCTCGCCGGGAGCAACCTTTTTACGATCGCCGACCCCCAAGATACCAATGGTTTCAGCATGCGAGCGAGAACTGTCGGGACGTGATTGATTGACCGTTTTTTGTCCTTTTGCACCCATTCATTCATCCTGGGTTGGTTGGGCACGCCAGTGAGTTGGTGTCCAGTCCAGGGTTGTTCCTTTTGCTGCGAATGTGGGTACTGTCTTGCCTTGAGATGGATGGCCTGTGCGTAAGTGCGTAAGTGCATCTGGCCTATCTGAGAATGTCCCGAGGTGCCGATGCTGAACCGCGACATCGTGATGCTTGCAACCTTCACCCATCCGTCGGGATGATCTGCCGCGGAAGACACGGACAGGAGGTTGACGCGTCATCCTCGTCTTCTCAGCCTGCCAGGGATACAGACTGGGGGTCAGAGAGTCAGACAGACAGACGCCTGGGATAACAATGGTTGACCTCTATGTCGGGTAACATGGCGCCAACTGCCCTCTGTTCGCTGACTTGGGAGCCGCGTGGTATGCTGTCTGTCTCCCTTCACCCCATCTACCAGCGGAGAGAGAACCTTTATCGCGGAGACGGCAGGGAAGCGGTACAATCGATGAGGGGAATGAAAACCACCGGCCGCTCACGATTCTCTCTGTTCTCGTCGTGTTGCTTATTCAACGGCATGATGGGCGTGGTGGAAGACCCGTCGAGCTCTCTTTTCCAGAATCCCCCCATGACACACACACACACACACACCCGGCAGAAGCACCCAACGTCAGCCAGCCTAGGAGGCACCGACTACCGCTGAGGGAAAACACCGGCGACCAAGAGGCACAGAGGCGTCAAGAGGCTGATGCCGAGAACGTGAGTGATCCTTGTTGCGTAAATAATAACCCTGGCTGTCGACTCGTATTCCTGATGCCCGTTTCGTTACCCTCTCATGAAACAAAGAAAACATAGCTCATATCAGTGTGTAAAAAAAAGCCATCGCACGAGAAAAAACTCCATGCTTACCACCAACCCCGCATGCTCTATGATTCACCTCTGATGCCCACCCAACCCAGCCGCGCCATATACTCAGACATCCCCGGACCGTTCCCCTACCTACCTACCCACTTGCTAGAAAAAATATAAAAAAATATAAAAATTCATCACGTTTCGTCGATATCCATACCATCTCTTCAAACCCGCAGCTCGACGGTGATCTTGTCGTCCTTGACCACGACCTCGTCCTCGGGCCCGCCGACCCGGTCCCGCCGGCGGCGCAGCTCGCTCTCGGCGATGGACCGGATCAGCTGGACGGCCAGCTCGGTGCCGCGGGCGACGGAGGCCTCGGAGGCGTCCGAGGGGACGTGGAGGAACGTCACGCGGCGGTGCTCCCGCGCCCGCCAGAGGTGCGCCAGGCTGGAGAAGTAGATGAAGTCGCACAGGTAGTGGCCCGCGTCTTCCGATATGCGCAGGTCGGAGCCCTCCTGTTTCCCCGCCGCCGCCGTCAGTCACTTGTCTCGGACCTCGAAAACATCGGCAACGTCCATTCATGGTGTATGTTTTATTTGCCAGGGCAGAGGACGGATACTCACCGGGCTATGCGCCTTCCACCGCTCCAGCACGTCGGCCAGGTCCAGCCCCGTCTCGATCTCGGGCGGCATGCCGTGCCAGACCCAGCCGTCGCCCTCCTCGCGGCGGCGCTCGTCGTCCTCGAGGCGGCGGCCGTCGACGTCGGGGAAGGTGTAGCCGTCGCGGTGGCCGCGGCGCTCGACCGAGTAGAACAAGCGCGGGCCGGCCATGCCGATGTGCACGACGGCGTCGACGCGCGGGTGCAGCGCCGGGTCCCAAAACCGCGGGACGAGGGCGCGGACGGTCATGTAGTTGACGCGGATGGCCTCGGGGTGGACGAGGATGCGGACGGGCGGGAGGGGCCGGCTGGCAGCAGCGGCGGCGGAGGACGACGACGACGAGGCCGAGGGGTGGTGGTGCTCTTTCGGGTTCTTGGCGCGGAGGGGCGGGAGATAGGCGGGCAGGGAGCGGGCGATCTCCCAGGAGGGGTTGACGGGGTACTGGGCCTTGAACGGCTAGAGCGCGAACACGGTCTGATCAGTTTTCACGGGGAAAGAAAATGAAAAGAAAGAAAAGGAACGGATTATTGAATGCAGTTGAAGTAAAATAAGAAAACAACACCAATTGAGGGCCCCGCGGGTTAGAAGTCCGCCGGGCGCTACCGTTTGGGTTCGCGATGTGACTGAAAAAAGTCGCCGTCCGGGCAATGGCGGGGTTCGCGAAAAGGAGGGGCAAACCGGTGGGAAAGACCGGAAGGGGGGGGGGAGGTGTGGGGATGGATCCAGGACGTACGCCGAAGCCGGTGACGAGCACCGTGAACTCGTCTTCCGAGTCTATCTGGGACCCCATTGTAGAAGTCCGTCCTTCTTTCTACCCTTGTGTGGTATAAGAATACAGGTTGAGGAGGGGGAGGAAGGGGGGGAGGAGTAGGAGTAGGAGGAGGAGGAGGAGGTTGCAGTTTATCCAGAAAGCCCGCCAAGATCCCTCCTGAAAGCAACAGCGCGCGCGGGGAGAGGAGAGGGGGAATCAAAGGCGATGATAAGTCTGTTGCTTTTGTAGGTACAGGCAGGTACCTGCCCACCTGCCTACCTGTGCGTGCAAGAGGTGCGGTGCGCCCATCCATCCTGCGGGCCATTGTCCGGGGGTCTCGCCTGTCTGCATCCGCGCGATGGGGGCATGGCTTACTGTGGGGTCACTGCGCTAAATCGATACACTTGCAGCGGCAGGCCAAAGGGGAAGGACGCCACGAGCAAGAGTGTGTGGGGCGCACATGCGAGGGAGATGGAGATCCGAGGCGGACTTTGCTCTTTTCTTTTCCCCTTTTTCCAGACGACATGTCGACCCTGCACCAACCCAGGCCCGTCGCTCACGCCCGCCCGCCCGCCCAACCACCTCGCTGATCCTCGTCAGATATGACAATTCCCTCGTATGGAGGAACTGGAAAGCCGACTGAGAAGGAGTCGTCCGTGGTTGCTTGGGCCCGGGTAACATGACGAGATGGATGCAACGAGGCGGCCGCCGCACGGGAAACTCAAGCAAAGGCCGTTGGGTCCGGCTGGGGAGGTGACATCGCAGCAAACCCGGGCGGGCATGTCACTGAGCGAGCGACTGCCGGGAAGGAAGGGTCCGCCAAGGAGGAGGACTGACTCGTCTGTTGCGCGCTTTCCAAGTGCGGGCCAAGAAAAAGGAAGTAGTGAACAAAAAGCAAGAACATTCTAGCGCGATGCGGGAGTGTGTGTGTGTGTGTCTCTCTCTCTCTCTCTCTCTGTGTGTGTGTGTGTTGCTGTGCCATGAGGCAAGGCGCGGAGGCTGGCGCAACATTTGGACATGATTCGTAGTGATTCGAGTGGCACAACATACCTAAACTGCAAAGTCAGCGGTGGAGGTGGTTGGAAGGAGACGGCGCCCAGTAGATCGATCGTCTGCAAACAAACGCTTGGCGTCGTCTGGCCCAAGAAAAAGTTAAAAAAGTTTCGAGCGAACAGACGCTTTGGCTAGTCACTGCTGAATCGTGTCACCGTTCGTGTGCATACTTCTCAGACGTACACTACTGTTGTTGTTATTGTGGTTGTTGTTGTTTTCCAGAGCTGCTCAGAAATGCTTTAGCAGCCCGTCTATCGAAGCGATCGTGTCCAATGTCTAATGCTGTTTGTGCCTAGTGCACCATTCTGTGGTGCGGGTATCAACCAAAACTTCAGATCCAACCTCGGCTGAACCTATCATGAAAAAGTCATTGTATAGCCCCCAATGAATGAAAAAAAAAATTGGCCTCAGCTCGACCCTGATCGCGGCTCGTCGAGGATCACCAACCCGCCAGTATCATCATAACCCACCCGCCCTTCGTCCGCAGCTCTTCGCATTTCGTCCCGGAGAACCGTCTTCTCGCCCGTTACGGGATCCCATTCCCAGCCTTCGCGCATCCACATCCACCGTAGACACGCCCGGAGCTCCTTGTCGTCTGGTCGTACTCTCATCCACTCAGGTTGGAAGTTGGGGGCGGCCCCTTTGCCGTTCCAGTCTTCGGCCCGCCCCAAGAGCTCGTCACGGCAGAAGATGCGCCAGCTGTCGAGCGCGTATTTGCCTTGCGTAAAGTGACCCATCTCCCACGCCTCGCCGGCTTCTCCGCTGCGTCCGGGAGTAAGCTCGTGAGAATCCTCGACATCGGGCCTTGGTGTTCCCATTTCCACATCTCTCTTGTCGTAATTCCTCACTCTGTAAACTGTGCCTGCTGTCGGTGGCCTCTCAAGCCACAATCGGGCATATCGCTGTATGGCTGCTGTTCGCACGACCGAAAGCCCCAAGTGATGGATCATGCTCACGATCGGGGTGGTCGCCTCTGCATCAGCCAAGGCGGTTGGTGTCGGGAAGCGCTCCTTGACCTTGTAAAACGCAGGGATTGCCAGCGTTCCGGCCGTCTTGACGAGGAAAGTTACAACCACAAGCAGCCAAAAAGGTTCATGAGCAAACTCTTCCTGAATCAGGCCAAAGCGCCGGGCTGACAGCGGAGGGAAGGGGATCGTGGATACAAGACCACCCGGGCGTTTTGACCGGGGCGACGGCCTCGATTGCGGCTGACCGAAGAAGGGTGACTTGACGGCCGTCTTCCGTCTCGGTGAGGGCTCCGGCGGAGCTACTTCTCTGACTTGACCCGTCTCAGCTCCTCGGGGGACAATAATTCGGACGAGTTCGTCCGCCGTGGGCTGCTGCACGGGGATGGCCAGGATGGCGCCTCCGCCCGAAGACCCCCGGCTGTCTGCGGGCCGCTGGCTTTTAAAGCGCTCGAGTTATCGCCATTGGTTCTGCTAGCTGCAGCGCCGCCATTTTGGGCCTTGACGTCGTTGGGACGGGGTGTGCCTCGCCCAGTAGTGGTGCCTTCCTTGAGAGCCGCGTTTTCTCGGGATTGCTTGCGGGGCGTAGGATTGGGCGTGGCGATGCCGTTGCTGATGAGTGCCGAGGTGACGATATGGGATGTGTCAGCAGACGATGAAGTAGCTGTTTGCTGTTCGGGGTTGGTGCGTGGCGGCTGCTCATCGGCGAAATAGTGAGATGTGGATGGCTTGAGGGCGGTTCTGGGCCGCTTGACTCGGCGCTTCGGCTCGGTCTCGTCGTCATCGTCATCTTCGTCATCCTCCCGTCCGCGCTTGGGAGGGGGGACCTCTCGCTTGATAGCTCGCTCCCTTTTGATGGCGGTGGGTTGAGACAGATGTCGAGGTTGGGACTCAACAGCGTGGCCTGGTCGATGAACACGCAGCAGTGCGGCTAGATTCTTGATGGACTGGTCAGTGGCTGCCCAACCCTGGCGCAGCTTCGCGTCGGCTAGCGTGGCTTCTTTGACCCGAGGGATATAAGCTAGAATATCTTGTGCATCAAGCGGCGAGCGATTTGTGTCCCTATCCTTCATTGCGGCCGCACTCTCCAGCATCAGGTTCCAGTCCTCGTACCCACTGAGGAGGCCGAGGTCGTAGATGGCAAGCTTCTCTTCCCACGGTGTGCCGGGGGCGCGAAGGACGCTGAGGAGGAAGGGCTTGTCGTCGTCGGAAACGTCGAAGCCGGCGAAGATGTCATCAGCTAGCGCCATTGCTAATGATGCGTGATGATGTGAGCGGGCTGACGGGGCGAATATTGCGGATATCGTGGAATCGGAGGCGATGAGGCGGTGATGAGGCGGTGATGATGGATAGCTAAAGTGATGGCGTCGTCCAAGGGTTGGGTGATGGAATGAGAAGGGATGAAATGTTGCCGAGGGCGTGAAAATTATTTCGGGAATGGAGCGAACGGAGAAGGGGTTTGAGATCCAGGGCAGTGAGCGTTGAGTGAGAGGCACCATAGAGGTTGACTGAGGCAGGCTTCAACAGCACCATGGAAATGGCAGGTGGGATTTCCTCAGTTGGCTACCAGCCTGGCATGGCAGGCGTGGAAAGCACCCATTGTGCTTCGCTGTGGGGGGGTGGGCGTTCAATAGCATTCAGTTCCAGCGTCAAAGAGACACTGTAGAATTGACGCAGGGAAAGCTTCGAACAATCAAGGTAAGGCAGGTGCGTAATAAATGGGCATGGGGGAGTTAATCCGCCGCCAGCAACGACAACGGTGCCTTTTGGTGAGGTAGGTTGTCGTCAGGTCAGTCTTCAGGAGCGACGTTTTACGGCTCAGCACAACAAAAAACCTGCTGGTGTGGTTGTTTAGCCTCATGCGGATCCCCTGGCTCAGGCACCTTTTCCTTCCAGCGTCATCAGGTCAGCCACACACACACACAAATGCACTACACACAGCCCACGGATGGGCCTGACCGGAGCTCCCTGTCTGGCTTTGACTGCGAATCTGGGGAAAAGAGCAACAGGCTGCAGGCCAAGGGCTGAAATGAAACACCCGGCTGGCTGTTGAAAGAGACAGAAGGACAAAACCGGCCGACACTTTGTCGAAGCCATGGTCGTGTGGCTGATGAGCTCGCGTGTGCTGGTGTCAGTTGGTTATTTGTCGACAACCAGGATCAACAGGAACATCAAAATATGAGGAGACCTCTTGGCCTGTCACCGTTGCGGACGTTGCGGACCAACTACTGAGGTAGCCTTCGAATGATGTGCCAGGTCGGCTCACCTTGTTGGAGATGCCCGTTTTTTTATCCAAGTGCCAGCAGCCAAGACGCCTAGGGCTGGCTAGCAGCCTGCAACCCGTCCGTTCCAAACTGCCAAATCACCTTCTCGAACTGTTGCTGTTCAGGGGTGGTGCTTCGCCAGAGCCTCCTCCTCCTCCTCCCTTTCCCCAGATTATGCGATAGGGGAGATAATCTGGTTGGCAGGCTGCTATCGCATTGATAAAGTTACGCAGCCTTGGAGCTGATCTTGTGACTTGCTCAGAGGTCCACTTTTCACCGTCAACTATGAACCCGAGCGGGCCGGGTATGCATGGTGAGATGCAGTCCTCAGGAACCACTGCATGAGGAGTCTGTCTGCTCGAGCGTATCCCATGGAAGCCAGATGTCGCATTGATTACAGAGCTAGGTGACTGTGAGTTTGAGTCTGTTTCCGAGGCTTCGACCGGCGACCACCAGCTTCAGCAAACAAATACAGGGCGAGCTGTGCTGACCCATGCATTGGTTGGTACCTGAAATCGGCAAGTCCAATCGAGGGCCGCCAAGACATCTCATCGCCCGGAATGCTGCTAGAATCGCCAACCGGCACCAGCAACCCGCGAATTCCCCGCCCTCCCCGCGAATGGCGTTTCTTTCTTTCCCTTTGGGACGCCTGGCCGGTAGGTATCTATCTACTTGGTACATGCAAGTAGGCCTTGTTCCCGTCACCGTCGGCCGGTTGGTTTCCCTTGGTCGCATGAGCAGGCATAGTAGGCCGATTGTGTCAGCAATACGTATGAACCGGCAAGGTCCATGCAGACGTGCTATGTTGTTTTACGACCGGGTACGGATAGTGAGTGAGCGGAGACCGAGATAGGCGTTCGGTGCTGCGGGCATGCCACGTCTGCGGAAAGCTGAAGCGGGTACGTACCTTCTTCCCAGACCACCTCACCTCTAAGCAACATGCCCGAGGAGTGGCCCATCGCGTGATGGGTCTGTGGGGCTTACCAAGTCACGTGGAAGCCTTCACCCAATCCTTGCCTCCAGCCAACCCGTCGCCTCATTTACTGCCTACTCCCCATTTTCGCCGTCCCTGGAACTTCCAGATCCTGTCCTAACTTCCGCCCATCCCCCCATCACATCCAGCGCGTCCTTGTCATTTCTTGCGAGTGCTCACCAACCCGAATCGATCACTCTCAGCGTCAATCGAGCATCGAGAGATGAGTAGTCGCGGCGGTAAACTAGCCCCAGAAGTCAACCGGTGAGTCCGAATTCTTCTTCAATGCCTAGCCTGCCTCTGTATATCTCTGCATCTTTTCACTGCCTTGCTTGCACACACGACACACCCGGGAGCCGGTCAACGTCACCCCATGGTCAACGCCCTACGCACACTCGGCCCTGCCTCTTTCGACACTTATTCTGGTTCTCTATTGATACCACCTCTCTTGCACTGCTTGATGACGGAACATGACTGACTAGTCGTTGCACAGAGCTCTGTTCGTGAAGAACTTGAGGTATACCTTACCTGCCGCCCCCGGCATCGACCACGCGACGCTTGGCATCGGTAACTGACATGATGACAGTTACAACGTAACTCCAGAGGAGTTGTTCGACCTGTTTGGAAAATTTGGCCCAATACGGTACGCGCCATCCCGTCCACGACCGGCACACGACCCAAACATCAGTGAACTAACCTCTGCTACAGACAGGTCCGTCAGGGCATTGCTAGCGGCACCAAGGGTACCGCATTCGTTGTCTATGAAGACGTAATGGATGCGAAGCAAGCTTGCGACAAGCTCAACGGTTTCAACTTCCAGAACCGTTACCTCATCGGTATGTGGACGCCGACCCCCTTTTTCGCGACCGGCGACGAATGCTAACGTCCGCAGTTCTCTACCACCAGCCAGAGAAGATGCTCAAGTCAAAAGAGGACCTCGAGGCCCGCCGGGCCAGTTTAGCGCAGCTCAAGAAACAACACGGTATCGATTGACAATCCGACGGGTCTGCGGCACGCCTCCAGACATCTCCCCCGTCTGCAGGCCCGTCTATGTCTTCACGTAAATCGAGCGCTTCTCCGGACCAGAAGACGATCCTAAGAAAGGGCAAGCCGACCATTACCGGGCACGCACGCAGAGCCGGTGTACGATTCGCCGACGGAGTGCGACCCAACTCGCTCCAGGCCCAGACTTGCGCTTGATACACGGTGGGGCTGTTGTGAAAACTCATGACCCGCCGTAAAACAAAAAAAAAGTCAAGCTTTCGTTCTGGTCGGAATCCTTACGGTGCAGAGACACGCGCAACTTCTTTCGTTCGCTGGTTTTGGCTTGAAAAATGCCCGAAAACTCACTAGACCTCTCGTGGAGAGTATCAATACCTGATATGAACCTAGCGCGATGGAAGGGGCCATTAGGGATTAGGAAACCGGGTTGAGCCGTCCGTGGACGCTGATGCCATCTTCAGTTCCGGCGGTGTTTGTATCATTTATTTTTCCTTTTTTATGCTGAATTTGGGAAAGGGAGGGGGCGTATCATCATCACCTTTGCTTGTGGGATTACCTTCCTTCGACACTCTTGACTGTCAAGTCACTATCATCAGAGAATGCACAACAAACAACTGGGGCATCGTCCTCGTATTCCCCTGCTGCGGAGCCCTGGGCCGCCTTCTCGATATGAACCGACATTACTGTGTGTTGATATGCCACAGCCAATTGTTGAATTGCACACACTTATGTGTTCGTCATCGTGTCTGAGCACCGTCTCATGTCATGGTGATCCACTCCATGGATTACCACATCTGCTGGCCGAGCACATCTGTGCAAAACGCAAAAAGAAGCTTGCGTGCGGGTATGAACTTTTTTTTGTCGGGTTTGGCCTCCGCCTTTCGGTTGATGAACTGCGTGGCCGCCGAGAGTGATTCTGTCGCCTCATTTTGTTGCCTCGTTTTTAACACGTTGGACAGCTACACCCGGGACTGTGTGCTGCCGCTACCAACCCGCAGGGCCGATGTTGACGCAGGACCGCCACCAGTAAGTTGTAGATGGTTGAAACGTCCTCGCCACGCACAGCTCGCCGTTCAAAAAGCGTGCCAGCCGCCGCCGCCGCCCGCGTTCGGTTTCTCAATCGGGGACCTGGGAAAGGCCTGATGAGGCGCGGGGGTGGGCAGAGATCAGGCGCGTCGGGGCCGGTGAAGAAGCCCGCCGTTGCTCGAGTGCCGGGAGGGGATGCCGGCGGTTAGGCCGTTGTTGTCCACGGGCAAAGGGGGAGACTCAACGGGGGCCTAACAACGGTACGACGGGAGAGAGAGAGAGAGAGAGTGTGTGTGTGTGTGTCTCGGGCAGGGAAAACGGTAGCTTGCCTTTCCGGGTCCCCGGACTTGGTACCGAATGCGGAAGGGCTGTCGAGATGGGCGGGCGGGCGCGAAAGGTTGCAGACCGAAGAGGTGTGTGGGGGGAGGGGGGCGGAGGACAGGGCGTGTTCATAGTTGGCAATAGAGTCTGGTCTGGTCTGGTCTGGTTTGGTCTGGCTTTTTTTCATCCTTTTTTTTTTCCTATGCTAAATTCTAAGTGTTTCCCAAACCTTGCGTTTGTAATTTCACGTACTGGGAGAGCAATGTCTAGAGCCTATGTCTGAAGGCTAAGGAGGAGGAGGGTGTGGGTGGGGGGGGGGGGGCAATGAAATCGGATGATCATCGTCCGGCGGCACCTCACGGTCCCATGGTCTCAACCCGCAAACGTTGCTTTAATTCCTTCTCTCTTCTCTCGCCCGTCTAGAAAGACACTAATGGCCGGGGGGGGGGGGCTTTTCGAGTTCTTCGACGTGCTCACCGTTTCTCCCACCCAGAGCAACCCCCCCCACCCCGGGCGCTTTCATCACCGCTGGCCGCCCCCCGCGCGCCGACGCCTTCTCGGCCAAACGTCCGTCCTCCCCCTTCGCCGTGGTCGTCCCTTCCACCCGGCAGCTGTTGCTTTTTCCAGCATTTCCAGCTTGTTTCTTGACTTTTTCGACATGACTTCCCACCCACCCTCCTTCGCAGAAGAAAAGAAAGAAAAAAACAGGACTTTCCCACGAGGCCGGCATGCACCCCCCGTTGGCCCTCGTGGCTTGTACCGTCGATATGTGTGTGGGGGTCTCCGGCATTGTGGAAGGGGGGGAAGGCGATGCCGCGGCCGCCCCTGGCATCTCCAAGAAAAACCAGCATCGTCACAAAATCCATTCTACGCTATGCCTACCTGGGATTATAAAGCCATCGCCCAAGAGGCAATATGCTAATAAGATAAAAAAAAATGGTAGCATTCGGACACAGCTACTGCGCAAGAGCTCGGCGGGACCGGACCGGTATTGACAACCGGCAGACGACGAGCCAAAGAGGCAAGTGAAGACGCGCGTGATCTACGGAACCCTCCAAATGGCGGGCGGCCCTTGCAACAATTGCGCCCTCTCACAGGACAGGAGACACCACCTCGGATGCAGGTCGCCGTAAAAAGGAGACCCAAGTCTTAAATAGCCTTTGCCTTGGTGCCGAGGACTTGGCAAACACATATTCTCCCTCGCAACGTCCAGGCTCTCTCTCTCTCTGGCCGACGAGAGACCGGCACTCGGTCTCCGAAAACATGTGTGAACTTGAATGCATCTTCTCCATTCCTAAGCGCACAGCTTCAACTTTCAGTACTCACTATAGAACCTTTCCGCGTCTACCCCCGTCATATATGCTGCAAATGTGACTCCCGAGAACCCCGCCCAAACACGAATTGCAGAGCGGGACAAGAGGTGCAAACATAATTTTTTTTTGAATGCCGTGTGAAATGCCAGGAAACCGACCCCCATAATATTGATGGTCTTTATCTTGTTTGTTTTTCTCTCTCTCCAAGATTTCCGCCCCCTTTTCGGGGCCGAGCTGCGGTTGTTTCTCGTCCACGGTTGTTTAGTAAACCTTCTTCTTCTCATCGATGGAGAACTGGCCGGGGCCGGCGTTGACGAGCAGGAGGAGACCGCCGACGATGGAGAGGATCTGGAAGAAGTCGTACTTGGCGAAGTCCTTGTGGGGGTGGTGCTCGTGCAGCTGCGTGTTTGTTAGCATGATCCGGTGTTGCGCAGCAGACAATGGCACGGGGAACTCACGGTCCAGAAGTTGTTGACGAGGATGTTGAAGATGCTGAGGATGAGGACGAGCAGGGTGGCGCTGAACTTGGCCTTGAAGCCGACGACAACCATGACGCAAGCGACGAAGCCAATGATGGAGGTGATGATGCGCCAGACGGACCACGAGCCGCTGAAGATGAAGCCGATGAAGAGGAAGATGAGCAGGACACGGCCGGCAAGCTGGAAGTACATCTTGCGGTCCTTCTCGTCGAGCTGGGGCAGACCGGCAAAGGCCTTGCTCTTGCGAACCCACGAGTCGGAGAGGACCATCAGGAGACCGCCAATGACGGACAGGTTGCGCAGGAAGAAGTTGAGGTCGAAGATCAGGCCGTATCCGAGGGCCTGGGTGACGACAACGCCCATGAGGCCGGCGACGGCGTAGTCAGAGTACTTGCGGATGATGACGAGGCTGGAGCAGGAGACCATGGCGAGAACATTGACAATGAGGAACAGGTGCGTGATGCCGGAGGGGACTGCAGAGGGTTAGGTTAGCCTTTGGGCCCGTCATCTCGTGGTTTGTGGGCTCGCAAACGTACTGTGGCGGTAATCGTTGAGATAAAGGAGCTGGTCTCTCCACTGGGTAATGATTCTGATGGCATCCTCGAGGAAGGTGACGACGATCAGGAAGCGGCCAATGACGGGCAGGTGACTTGTCAAGCAAGCCTCGGTCAGCACACACGAGTTCACACACGCGACCACAAGCAGGCGGCACGGCTCCGTGCCAGGGCTCAATCGGGGGTGTTCGACTCACGGCTTGATGGGCTCGCTGACGGAGTCGAGGAAGTCCTCAATCTTGCTCGTCTGTTCACGGATCATGTCCAGGGGGCTGGACTCGGAGGCGTCTGCACTCGGACCGCCAAAGGACGGGGGAGCACCGGCGCCCAGGCCGTAAGAAGGGCCTCTCTGCTGAGCCATTATGCCGAGGTAGGTGGACGTGTTGAGGTGGCTGTTGCACGAGGGTGTACAGACAGACCAGCTGTTCGCTCTGGCGGTGATGTGTTGTTCAAAGGGTCGTCGTCGTCGGGAGTGACGGGATTGTTCAGTGGAGAGGCGGCGCGGGGAGCGTCGAGATCGCGGTAGAATCAAATGAGGGTGGACTGCGAAGCTGAGATCCGAGGGCTAGCCTTGACCGCGAAGGTATATAAAAAAATAAAAATAAAAAAGAGAGAGAGAGGGCAGACAGGTATAGGTTATGTGACGGAAGGGGGAAAGAGGCGAGGGGGAGAAGAGATTGGCGAAGTGGCCCGTTGGCGCTCTTGGGAGGCAGGGAGGGGTCGGAGGGTTGCGAATAGGTGCGTGTGGTCTCGGTGAAGAGAAGGAGTTTTGCGACTTTGTAGTAGTGTCGAAGGGGACAGACGAGACTGGACGACGAGACGAGGGCGGGTTGATGGGTAGATGGAGCAAGGAGGGAGGAAGGGCAAGCTGGCCTGAATTGAATTGCCTGGATGACTTCAGATTTGGTACAATGTGTCCTTTCGAACCTCACGCGATGGACGCTGATGCTTAGAGGTCCGAGGTGTCCACTTTTTAGACGGGACACCCAGAACGGGGAGGTCGCTGGGATGTACCTGCACCTCTTCTCGGTACGTGACCAATTGCCGCAGATGCCCGCCCATGCCCATGTACTCGGCGAGGGGAAAGTACCGACGATGCGCTGGGGGGGAGGGTTCAAGCTCGCTCACTCACTCACAGGTAGGTACCTACCTACTTACCTACCTACCTACCTACCTACCTAGGTAGGTACGGAATACACAACGTGCCTACTGCTACCTACCGACCTCCACCCTTCCCTGGCTCGTGCGCGCTCAGTCCCTGAACTCGGCACGAACGCCTTAATTCTTCGTGTTTTACACTACCTACATATTTCCTGCCCCAAGGTTACGGATACCTAGGGTACCTACCTACCTACCTACCCAAGACAGCTGCAGCTAGCTGCAGCTGTTCTCAAACGCTTCAACCGGCAAACCCGTAGCCCGCACCTGCCCCCTAATTTGTTTTACATCCTAGCGAGTTGACTCGAGCTGCAGAGAAAAACCAGCTTTGCCTGAGGCAATCAATCGCCTCTGTAACCTGCAACCCGAGCACCGAGAACCTGACTGTCGTCCGTCGTCCACCAGTCTTTCTTTCTTTCTTTTCTTCTTCCTTTTTTTTCTTCTTTTCTTTCTCTCTCGAGCTTCGCTTTGCTCTTGTCCGGTTTGTGCCAGGCTGCTCCATGGCTTGCGATGGGCAAACCTTTCCGTCGCTGGCTGTGGCGGCTTACTGTGCACCACTGCGTCCAACGTTGACCGACCTGGGAAAGCAAGTCAGTCGGACGGCCATCTTGCCCGTTGTGTTCCCCCTTTCTTAGAAAGTCTGGCAGCAGCTTTGCCCGCCCGGATGCTTTGCCACGGCAACCACAAAAAAGGCTCTTCTCAACCTGCACGGGTTTAAATTTAGGGCCTCAGCCGACTGTGCCTCATTCTTGACCGCATGGTATAGCCTCTAGAGCTCCACCGTTGCAAGAGGGGGGCGGAGATCGTGTCTGACTCGTTCGACTTGAGATACCCGCGGGGCTCGACACCTCTGTAGAGCATCAGCTGGGCGGGACGCCCGGGGCCGCTCTCGAGCAAAGGCAGAGTGCTTACTTGCCACAGTTTTTTCGGGGCAGGGCCGTCCGCTTCGCAAAGCTGGGGGCGCCGTCACGACGCCGTGGGGTGTAACTCGGACCTGGGCGTTTTTTATTTTGTTTTTGTTTTTTATTGGCTGCGTGCTCCAAACCTGCGTGCTCCTTTGGGATGCGCGCCGCCGCAGTTCGGCCAAGACGTCCAGTGTTTGCTTCTTGCTTCCGGGCGGGCCGCCGGCAAGATCAACGGTTCTTGGCCCGGTTCCTGTGCCGGTACCAATAAACGCGTGCAGTAATTACCACGTTGAAAAACGTCCTACCAAGGGAACCCGTCTCGTTTGGGCGAGGCGGCTCCCCCCCAAGTCTACCAATGTGAGTGGCAAGCAACAGGGCTGCGTCGGAAAACCTGTCGTGACTTCCAGACGTCGTCCAGGGCCCGTCATCAGTGATCTACAAGCAGCCGGAAGACAGTGGCATTCACAAGATGGATGCCCGAGATACCTCGTCGCGACGTGGTGATCAAGTAGACGAAGTTGCAGCTTTCGGGGTCTTGGGTTCGCGCCTCGGGTTGGGATGTGACGTTTTCGGCAACCTCTGGGCAGAGAATCGATTCCCCGGCCGAAACGGAGCAGATGGTTTTGCCCGCCCGCCCGCGACAAACAGGGACGCGACGACGCGCAACCTCGTCGGTCCGAAGGCGAACGGCCGCCGGCCCCGATGAGGTAGGGCCGCGCCTTATCTTCCCGCATCCTGACGAGCGACAAAAGGTCCGGAAATTATGGACCGCGTCCGCCACGTCCCTCACTCGGGGGCCGGCGCTCCCGGCGGGTGAAGTGGGTACGTCCGGGCCGGGCGCGCCGGGCAAACCTTCCTCAAGCACGGTTCTTGTGGCCACGTGGGAGAAGAAGAAGAAGAAGAAGAAGAAGAAGAAGAAGAAGAAGAAGAAGAAGAAGAAGAAGAAGAAGAAGAAGAAGAAGAAGGAAAGGAAATACTGGCAGAAATGGACGAGACAAACATGTAGATACCGAAAGGTTCCCGGTGAGGACACCGACGGCGCTTGTTTGCTAGTGTTCGCTGGCTTAAAAGTCCGGCCCGTGGTCGGTTGGCCCGCGGCGGCCCGTCAGCACATGATGAACCACCGACATCGAATCGGAAGAAAATACAGGACACATCTGGCCATTGTCGTCACTCACAAACACAAACACGCACACGCACACGCACACACACACACACGATCCAGGCCCGACCGAGAAGTAGGCAACAAACGACTCTTTCCCGATTCAATGGATACTCGAGACAGGAAGGGGAAGATGCCAAGTCTATTTGCTACATGCTCCAGAGAAGAAAAAAAAAGAACGGACCGGAAAAAGGACATACGACCGGGGGGGGGAAGAAAAGGACAAGGAAAGGGAGGGAGAGAGAGAGATGGGGATGGATGGTGGGGGGGTATATTCATGAGGATCGTCCCCGGAGGGTCATAAAAACTACTTCATCTCTTGGATCCGGACCGTGACCTTCTTGTCCGGCCTCGTGCCGTCCTTGCGCTTCCTCCCGACGTACGAGAGCCGGCCCTTGACGTCCCCCGTGTCGATGCCCACCGCGGCCGCGGCCGCCACGTGGACCGTCAGCTCGATGCTCGCCCTCTTCTTCTCGGGGTCCACGGTCTGCGTTGCCTCGAACCTGGGAATCTCGCCGTTAACCTACGCTCTCTCGCTCGCTCGCAAACCTGCCTCTCCGCATCGCCGCTTCCCAGTCCGAAGATATATATATATATCTTGAGAAAAAAGAAAAAGAAAAAAACATACCTCAAAGTCGACTCGAGCTCATCGACGCTCTCGGGCCAGGCCGGCACCAGGTCGACCATGACGGCCGCCACGGCGCCCAGGTATTCGGCCCAGAAGACGCTCTCCTGCTTCGCCTCGGCGACGAGGCCCCTCAGGTTCCCGTACAGCTGCGCGTCGATGGGCCCCAGGTTCGACCCCCACCGCGCGCACGTCGTCAGCCCCAGCACGGCGCGCGCGAGGTGCGTCAGGCCCGGCGCGCTGGGGTCCCGCGTGACGGCCTCGTGCAGCGCGTACGACGCGTTGGCGTCGTCGTCCTCGCCCTGGTGGATCCAGACCTGCCGCGCGAACAGCGGGCCCAGGCCCAGCGAGAAGACGGTCGGCGTCCGCGAGATGTCGACGTTGACGGGCACCGCGCCGTAGAGCGTCCGCAGCACCGCCCGCGCGACCGCCATGTCGCTCCTCCCCCCGCCGCCGCCCCCGCTCCCGTGCGCGTCCTCGTGGCCCTGGATCGGGAACCCGGCGAGCGCCTCGAGCGGGTTGCCCTCCCGCACGCTCTTGGGCAGCTTCATCAGCAGCGCGCCGTCGCGGTTCGAGCCCCCGCAAAAGGTCACGGTGCGCAGGTGCGGCACCGCGCGGATGAAGGCCTCGACGACCTCGATGATGGCCGGGAACTGCTGCCGCCGCCGCTTCGACATGCCGTAGATCTTGCCCTGGTGCTCGCGGTCGACGCGCCGCATCTTGTCCGTCTGCTTGAAGAAGTCGCCCGTCACCGTGTAGGTGCCCACCGACGGGAGCGGGTACGGCTGGATCGGGTCGTTGTGCTGCAGCATGCACCCGTAGCCCCGGAACCCGCCGCCGCAGAGGTAGGCGTCGATGCCGCCCGCGACGGGGGCGGTGGTGCTGCCCGCGCCGTTCGTCGTCGTCGTCGGCGCCGCCGCCGATGCCTCGTGCTCCGCCTTGGCCTGCGCGAGGGCGGGGAACTTGTCGCACAGCTTCGCAAAGGCGCTCTGCATGCTCGCGTTGAGCCTCTGCTTCTCCTGCGCGCGCACCTCCTCGGGCTGCCCCTCGAGGACGCGGATAAGCCGCGCGGCGCCAAAGGGCATGCTCTCCCCCGCGAGGGCGGCGGCGATCTCGTAGTCGGGCAGGCGCGTGTCGACCCAGGTCATCTGCACGGAGCCGCCGCCGAGGTCGAGGAACAGGCCGCCGCGCGAGATGTCGACGAAGGCGGAGCGCGAGCCCATGACGGCGCCGAACAGGGTCTCGACCTCGGGGGACAGGACGTGGACGCCGATGTCGGCGGCGTCGCGGATGGCGGTCAGCATCTCGCGGGCGTTGGCGGCGCGGCGCATGGCCTCGGTGGCGAGGACGGAGAAGTGGGCGGGCGGGACGCCGTAGGAGACGGCGATGCGGCGGAAGCGGGCGAGGGTGCGGGCGACCTGGGCGATGGTCTCGGCGGGGAACGTCATGGGCTCGGAGCCGGCGGCGGCGGGGGAGACGTTGAGGGCATCGAAGAGGGAGATGCCGGCGCGCTCGCGGTAGATGGGCCGGAGGAGACGGGTCTGGGGCGGGGTGAGATCCGAGATGGAGAAGCGGATGCCGTTGCTGCGGGATGGGGGTTGCCGAGTCAGTTTGGAGGCGTTCGCCTGATGGAGGATCGGTGGCAAGCAAGCATCGCGACACATCAATGATATTCGTTAAACACGTTCAGGCATGTCGAGAGACCGGACCGGAGCGGTAGGGCTGAGTTGAGTAAAGCAAGACGGGATGCCCACCCCATCCCTGGTAGAAACCCTGAAGGCGATCTCCGGAGACGCGGGAAAACAAGAAAAAGAAAAGAAGAACAAGAAAGAACAAAAAAAAACCTCTAAAAAAAAAAAAAACTTCAAGGAAAACCGCGCCGACTGACCTGCCCATATCAACGAGCGCGTACAGGTGATTGGTGCCTGCGGGGTCCCATTTCGGCAGCACCTGCTCAAAGTTGTCAAGCGTTATGATGTCAGAGGTCGAAGCCATGGCCGGCGTGGTGGAGGCGCCGAGCCGGGGGTTCGTGCGGAAAGAAAAAAAAAAAAAAGGGCAGATTAGATTAGAGCCCGGAGGAGAGAGAGAGAAGGAGGGGGAAGGGAAGAGGAGGAGGAGGAGGAGGAGGAGGAGGGGTAAAGGAAACAGGAGGGGGTGGTATTTGGCCCTCAAAGCAGTCGTTGTGCAGAAGAGGATTTCCACGGGGGGGGTTCGGCTGCCGACATATATCTATTCTCTTTGCTTCTTTTTTCTTTCTTTTTTTTTCTTTGCGTCTCTCCGCCCCTTCTTCTTGCTCTTGACGCGCTTCTTTTTTGGAAAGCTGGGTACTTGTTCCCGGTTGCGCGTGCGCTTGTGCGTGTGGATATGCGTGTGCCGCAGGGATGGGATATGTATACGAGGTGGGCGAGACGAGGCAAGGCAACAGAAGGGGGAAAGCGTAAGATAGAGAGAGCGAGAGAGAGAGAGAGGCAGGATGGAATGAAGCCGGGATGCTGACAAGGACGTTGGCAGTGTCGTTGGACGTGAGGGGAAACCCTACGTAAACGGACTTCGTTGCGAGTGTGAGTGTGAGATGTGGGTTATTGGATACCCGGCGATGGATGGGCGCGCCGAGGAAACCAGCGTGGTTGTGGACTGGACTTGCCTGATAGCCCGAACCCACCGTGAGTGAGTGAGTAGGTGTGTGTGTGTGTGTGTGTATGTGTGAATGAGAAAGTGAGAGCAAGAGTTGGTGAGATGATATTTCCAGCGTTGCGCAAGGGCCAGTGCGTCTCCAGCCGGCTTGATATATCCTCACGACTCTCTTCTTGTCGCCAACAGTCTCCAGCAGCAGGTCAGCCGAGAAGGCTTCTCGGTAAACATGGGCAACACGGGGGCGTCTGAACCGTGAAGCCAAACGAAGTCTCTTCTCGTCAGTAACACATGGGAGACGGAGCGGTGGTGGTGGTGGTAGTGGTGGTGGGGGGGAAATGCCCGCATCGACCACATCTTACATACCTCCCTGTAGGTACTTCCTTCGTAGGTGCCCCCCCGCTCTTACTCATCTCATCTCTCACAGCGTCTCTCGATTCTTGTCTTGCATTTCAACGCCGTCTAATCTACCTGTAGGTATCACACACATGCGCCGCCTCCGTACGCCATGCCATGCCATGCCATGCCATGCTGCACCGCTTCGCTCCCCGTCAGCGCGAACCCCAGACCCCGGGCATGACCGCACCAGAGCCGCTCAGTGCCGGGGGGACAATTGGTCGGATCGTCGCGTGACGAAAAAACTGCAGGTGTCGATGCATGTATGCATGCATGGCCTCTAGGTAGGCAAGATGCATCTCTCTCTCTCTCTCTCTCTCTCTCTCTCTCTCTCTGCCTGCAGTTAGGCGCATCTCCCCCTCCTTCCATGCGGGCTGGTTGAGGTAGCAGCAGCCTGGGTTTGTTTCCTAAGCCCATTCGCTTGCCCGCCCGCCGCTGTTGGACGGGCACGGCACGGGCTGCTTCGCAGAGTCGGCTGAGCGGCAGAGAGTTCTCATCTCCGCTGTGCGCGAGCATGTTGGTTCTGGTTCCTTTGCCGCCGCCGTTCACACACACACACACACACTCGTTCTGCTTCCTCTGCCGATTCGGCAACGACAGTAAGACCAATGGATGAGGCTCCCAAACCGACTCCGACAACGGCGGCTCACCACTCCCGGCGACGCGGGGGCTCGCTCACACGCCAAGCCCCAAACCCTGCCTGTGTAGGGTAACGACGAGTCGGTTCCGAAAGGTGAGGGGTCGCCCTGCCCTGGTCCCGAAAGACGACATGTCGCCAAGAGCCGTGATGGACGTCAGACATGGAGATTGCTTGGTCAAGCATGTGTGTGCACGAAAGAGAAGAAAAAAAGAAGAAAAAAAAGGACAACTCCAAGGCGATATCTGACATGCGACGTCCCAATATGGCATCCCTTGCATGCAGATGGTACGTGACAGACGCCCGTTGAAACAAAAATCAAACGTAAGCATTAAGGCAGTTAGTTCTCTAGGGCCCAAATTCTCCCCCCCTCCCCCCGCGTGGCATATGCTTATTGCTCCATGAGCCTTTCGTCTTTTCCGATCCCATGTCATGGCCAGACCGTCGCCGCCATGGCGAATGCGTTGCCGTTTTGCCCGTACAACGTGGTGTAGTCATCTCGCCACGCGAACCCCCGGGTAGAGTCTGGTTCCGTGCCGACCGGCCCCTTCCCAAAGGCGTACGACCGCCTGAGGGCCAGGTTCCACGCGAACGCGCTCGCGCTCACGCCTGCCACCAGCCCGGCCCGCAGCATGATCTCGTAGTCGACCAGGCCCCGCTGGTCCCACGTGAGCTTCTCCAGAACCCCTTGCTCCTCCTTGCCTAGTATGTCCAGCTTGGTCACGACCGTGACGTTGAAGTCCTTGGCGCGGTTGACAAAGGCCGTGACGTTGTCCTTGGTGGCGCCCGTGGCGAGGAACGCCGTCTTGGATCTGGACTCGAAGATGTAGTCGAGGTAGTGCGCCGCCTGTGAGGGGTAGTCCGGGTACCTGTCGTCAACGTTCTCCTCCGTGCGCAGGTGGACGCCCACGAAGCTCTCCGGGTGGTGCCGCCTGCGCGGGTCGAGGTTCAGCCTGAAGCGGGATGCGAGGGTGAAGAGCGCCGACGCCGCAAGTCGTCGGGCATCCGGGCGGACGCGGAGCATACGCCCAAAAGACGATGCCACGGAGTGCCCGTCCCCCGCTACCTGCCACGTCCATTGAGTACGCTGCAAATGGACTCGGAACGGGTTTGTCCTGTCCTGGACGGGCACCTTCTGGTTGATGAAGTTGTAGAAGCCGTGGCTCCACATCTCTGGCGCAGCAATCACGGTGCCGTTCACCCAGTCGCTGTTGGTATCCCCAATGCTGAACTGTAGAGCGCCCGAAGCCTCTGGGACGTCGTAGAGGTCGTCCAGCGAGTCGTACACCTTCATCTGCGGGCAGTACGTCGCGAGCACGTGGTGCAGATGGTCCACGTCGAAATAGTAGTCGAGAGGCAGGCCGGTCCGCCCGTTGACGGCTTTGATGTCGTCTTCGGAACGAGAGGTGATTCGAGGCAACACCAACGCGGCTGCGGCGAGTGTCAGAACCGGCCAGATAAGATGGCGACGGCCGGGTTGGTGGTCTCTTACCTCCCGCCTCGATTGGAAAGCGGATGCAGTGCAGATGGGCGTTGCGTACCTCGCCAACGCCCCCAGCAACCTCATCGCAGCTCATCAGCAACCCCGGTGTCCATGCTCTGCTGGCACATAGATTCGCGATGGCGGCGCCATTGAATTGACCGTCGATCTCGTGCTCGAGGAAGTCTTTGATGAAAAGCTCACTTTGGCTGCGGAACGCTCGAGACATGGTGTCGATGTGTTGTCGGTTGACGCCCATGTACCATAGCGACCAGATCAACAGAAGGAGCGGGCCCGCGAACTTCACAATCTGGGACATGGACGAAAAAGCGATCATGATGGGCTCGGCGATGCAGTATGGCTGCTGTGATGCGTAGGCCGTGAGAGAAGCATTCTCTTGACGACGACAACGACGACGACGACGACGACGACGAGAAAGGCACCATCAGAAAAGACGGCCAGCTCCCGAGGGTAACGCAAGTGGAATGTCAAGTCTCGCACCTGGCTGGACGAGCCAGGAATGTGGCGTTTGTCTGCCGTCCTTGGGATGGCATGGCGCGAATCGACTTGTATGAAAGGGATGGGATTGGGGACGGCGCGCCCAGTAGGCTACCGCTAGCCTGACTGCCACTATTATCGTTGGCGCTTTTCGACAGCGGCCCGGAGGCCTTTGGCCATACATACCCACTTGGCGGACTCTCTTGTTGTTTGCGGCAAGTTGCGACTTACACCCAGGCTGCCTTGCCTGCCCTTGTGTCGTGGAGCCAGCCGCCTAGAAGCCTCCCAGTGCGCCAGTGTCCTCTCGAGGAGCACACCAATGTGAGCCCGAGTCGCATCGAAACCCGCCCTGGCTACAGTGAAAATTGCCGGTCCAATACGAGTGCGACCTGGAGATTCCACAGTTCTCAGGTCGGAAGCCGCCGTGCGTGCAGAGTTGTAACTTTGTGGGTTATGGATTCCGCTCAGCTCAGCGCAGTCGGCGCTTCCAGATATTGAGGTATCAAACGGTGCACGCTCTCGTCCCGGGATGCCACGACGCCCCTCTGTACTTTCGTTCCATCATCATGCCCATCCAGTCGTGATTTCGGATGGCAGATGACCGGGGTGAGCCAAAGCGCCGTCCGTTGTGCAATACCTAGTGCCCGAGCCTCTCGATGGACACCATCTGATCACGCCGTTCGAGATACCCGGCAGCTCGAGGTGAAGGGTCGACGTGGTCCGGGGATGCAGCGTACGTACTGCGGCAGGGCGCATTCGGGATCGTGCTGCTTGGATCTCGCAGCAGACAACCGAGCGGCACCATGCATGCAGTGCGCTCACAAGAAGGAAACAGCGCGCTGATTGGCGATGGCGGACCGTTCCATGGTTCCTCAGGGTCGGTGTAACATTATTGACAGTAGGCGTTTGCCAAGTGCGTCGGGGACGGCCGTTTTGTTTGACCCGGGCGGGCGTGTGATGGTTTGAACGGGGAGCGAACCGTCTACTGAACCACCTACGCAGCACGTTGTGTTGTCTGGGAGGTGCGATGTCAAACTAGAGTGGGATCGCTAAGATTGCCGATGCCGTCGAAAGTGGCTGAGCTTTGGAGAAGGACGAAATCAAACCGGGGGTATCCTGTCATGGAGCGCCGGCGCCCCCCTCCAAGACTAGGACTCTAGGAGGGAGAGAGAACGTGGACGTCGCATAAAATCCCACCGTTCTTGCAGCGATGCATCCCAGCGGACTCAGCTGCAGGGTTGCAGCAGACTTGCTGAACCCAGAGAGGGGGCGGGGGGGGGGGGGGGGGGGGGGGGGGCGGGGGGGGGGGGGGGGGGGGGGGGGGGGGGGGGGGGGGGGGGGCCTTCCTGTCATTTCTCCGAGCAGAGAGTGGTCAAAGGACAATGGTAGAAGAAGCCGTGGGAGGAGGTTCACGGCAGCCGGCGCACTAAAAGGTATGCTTGCAGCTGACATGACATGGCATGCCACCCCATCAAGGTCAACGGTGACCAGCCAGTTGAGCATACATACATATCCACACACCAACCACCAGCACTCACCGCATCGTGGCTCCATTGTCGTGCAGACCGAAGCAGGCATACGCAGCTGGTCAATACGCCATGCTGCACGTAGATTGGCCCGAGATACAACGATCCGGGAACAGGGAAGAGAGGAAGCAGAAGGACGTAGGTAACACGACGGCAAACGCAGTGCAGTGCAGTGCAGTGCAATTCGTGTTGGCATTCATTGACATGCTTGAGGGGCCTAGGTATCCATCCGGTGTTAGTCTCAGCCAGCACGGTGCTCGAGTATACCACGTATCCGTAGTCTGTACTCCGTACCGACCGAGATGCGAAATAGAATGTGTGAATGGCTTGAGTCCGGGATCAAATTCCATCCCGCCGCCAATGCCAATCCAATCTAGAGATCAGACTTCTCTCGGGGGTTCGTACGGTAGGTAGTCCATGGTTCATGATGGTGGGGAGGGGGGTGAGTGTCAAGACGAGACGGCGGTCCTTGGACAGTTCAAGGACTTGGAGGTAGGTAGGCATTCTGTTCATGTACTGTCACCCCTCCCGCGCGTCTGCGCACAGCCGCACCGCACCGGCCCCTCGATCCTGGCATCGCATCTTCATGCCCCCCATCTGTCTACCTGTACAAATTGGTCCAGACTCTGGCGGGATTGAGGTAGGTACTTGTTCGGAGTATAGTACTTGTGCCTAGGAGCTCATAACCAGAGGTTATTTAGCCTGGGGGCGTAGGGTATCTGTACCTGTACTTGTACCTGTACCTACTACCTACCTACCCAGCATGGAAAGAGCGTTCGTTCGGTGCTGAAGGGCACGCACGGCACGCGGGGATGGGACTTTCCCGATACAGGACAGCCAGGATCTGGCGGTACACTACGTAGTACAAGGACAAGTCTACGTAGTAGCATGTATGTATGTATGTACGAGGGCAATATGTAGAAAGAGCCTTGATACGATCCTTCCAATCAAAGACTCAGGGGACCGCCATCCGACCCGCATCACTGCATATGACCCACATATCATCACGCGCGACGCGACGTTACGATCGCGTCCACAACGCGTCTCTTTCCCACTTCACATATTCAGACTGTTGTTCTGCTTGTTTTCGGAATTCTCCTCCACAGCTCTCCGTCCCCCCCCCCCCCCCCCCCCCCCCCCCCCCCCCCCTCAGCTTCGCCCGTCGGCCTTTTGCTGGAACACACCCCACCAATACGGTACAGTCAATACCCAGGTAGGTACCTACTACGCCTGCCTTTCTTGGATGGACGTCACCGCCCACAAATGTGATACCAATGAGTCGCTCGCTATCCATACCTATCCGTATCTGTCGCACTCACCTCGGCTTTCACCGGCCACATCCAACGCCTCACCTGGTGGTTCCTCACCTCTACCAGCATTCGTCTTCTCCTCTCCAACTCGACCAGAGGCTCTAGCTGTGGCCGCGTCTCAACAAAACCACGCTTCAGGTTCATTCGCTCGCTCGCTCGCTCCTCCTCTGTCTCGCTCTGCCATGGGTGCTACCTAATCCAGGGCTTTGTACTCCTTGGAACATGCCATCAATCATTCGGCCTGTCCATTCATCTTGAACGTCACCCGTCCTGAACACTACCGACAGTTGCCCACCCAGGCATACAACTTGTGGCTTGTTAACGACGCAGCCGCTGCACATCCGGGACTCTGTTCGTCCCAAGACCGAGCGCCCGGCGCACAAATAACCTTGTTAGCTGCAGGCTCAAAAACCAGCCTCCTTCGTTTCCCGGCCCCGGTCGCAAACGGCCGAGCGCGAACCACTGGACTAGTACTTACTGTCTGTCTGGCTGCCGGCTTTGCGGACAGCACGGCTGCCAGCCGCAACAACAATCACGGCAGGGCAAACGCGCCCTACCCGAGAGGGTAAGAGGGCAAGAAGCTGCACCACCACCGCCACGCCAAAGCAAGCCATCTTGTCGTCTGAACACCGACGCGACTTGCCATTGCTTGCTCGGGTTCGCAGCCTGTGCCTGTCTTGCCCAGCGGCTTGTTCAGTCGTTTGCTGCATCAGCCAGACCACGATTGACTCTTCTGGTCACGACTCTAGCTTGTTATCTGCCGCATGTGCGACAACTGCCTGCATCGCGCGACGACCGAGTAGGGCCAGTAGTCGTGTTGGTGTCGTTGATAGTTCCGTCACAGATCCGGGGGGGGGCCTGCCGTGACTGCTTTGCCCCGGCCAACCCCCAGCCCTAGTTCTGCGCCCTTTCCAGGCTTCACACGCGTTGTTCCTTGCCTTACGCCTGGCGAACGGGCGAACCGACCAACGAGAGACCGAAGCTCTTGTGCTTTGCCTTCTCCGCTCGCTCGCTCGTCCGGACCTTGTCGTTCGCTGCCCCATGGTCCGCTGCTGCACATGCACTTCTGTCGTGTCCGTTGACTGGCCACACCACACACAGCACAGCGTGCTCGGAGTGCATGCGCCTACTACCGCAAACACCACCACCCGTCCTTAGGTGCTTACTACTACGCAGTAGGTAGTTCACGTCGCCAGCCAAGACCCCTTGAAGGTAGGTCACTTCTGGAAATCCTGGTGAAGAAGAGGGGAGTCTTGCCAAAGCCACGACTTCGTCCGGTCTCAGTCTCAGAGATAAACAACAGACGATCAACCCCCCCCCCTCCCCCCCTCTTCCCTCCAGGGCGCTTCCCACCACCACGTACACCACCCACCTCACCGCACATCGCATCTTCAGGGTCTTCGTTGCAAAAACAAGACCACACACACCCGGCGCTCCACTTTGCTGCTACATGCGCTGGCGAGCTTCTGAACTTGTCTCGAGGCGCTACTGGCGTGTCCGTCAGTCACAAAACGCTCCGCTGTTAGTCGCCCTGGACGGGCTTGACTAGGTTCCCTTGGGTTTAGCCTGGGTGGGGGATTCTAGCGTGCTCAACCGCCGTCCGCCGTCCACTGTACAACAACGCCCCCCCCCCCTTTCCCCCCCGGTCACACACCCACGTCCTGCTGTGACTGGGACTTGCACGGGGGTGTTCAAGCGAGCAGTGTGCGAGGGTTTGACGGTTCACCCTAACTCTGGCAAGGTACTTTCGGAGTCCAACGGCCTGTCGACTTTTTCCACTGCAACCCTCAGGCACGAGCGCAGGCTCAGGCGCAGGCACACGTTTTTCTTTTCCCAGTCGTATCCTGCGTCTCGCCCTGTCCCGGCTCTCCAAGCAAGGTTCGCGCCACCCGCTCTTCTCTTCTCCACCCGCCCACCGTCGCTGGACCTTGCCATACATACTACACTGGTGTCCGCCTCGACCCAACCCTCCCGGATCTTCCTTCTCCCACATCTCCTCTTCAACCACAGTCGTTCCTTTTCGCAAACATCAGCCGTCCTCCGGTGGTGGGGGTTGCGCTGCGATTTCCTCCAACAATCCCGTAATCACGAGCCATCCACCACCAGTCAAAAAACAACGACATCTTTTTGTTTGTCCGACCCCTGGCTCCTCGCGACGACCCTTTTCCTTGGCCCTTGCCCCGGTATTGCGCCCACGACCCCCTCTCCCGATATCCACGACCATATCCACGAACCTATTCACGACCCTATTCACGACCCTATTCACGACCCTATTCACGACCCGACGAGTGCGGCACAGACGACACCGCCGGCTTCCTCTTCTGTATTCCATTCGACTGTTGTCTTCAGGGAAGCGCGTGGAGTAATCGGACGGTTCCTGAACCCAGCCAAGGCCGCCTCGTAACCGATTCGCCTCAGATTGATCGCGTCTTACCATCCGTCGCAATCCGCCTCAGCGGTAGTCAATCAGGTCCAAGACTCTTTACATCTTGGGCATTTTGCGCCTCGCGCTAACACCTTCGCGCATACCTCTCGCAAGATCGGCATTGACTTCGGTCGGAGCTTTTGAGCCTGAGAGACCCTACGCGTGCTACTTTCCCAATCATCTGGAGGGCCTGGATTCCTGCCTGTCTCAAACTTGTCGCCCCGCAAAAGGACAAGTGAGAAGGACCGCGTCGACTTTGTCTCTGACCCCCAAGCGCGGAGCTCCGTTGAGATTGGAATCTTGCACACAAACCAATCGCATTCCCGAGACCCTCTTGTTGCCGGACAAGATGAGCCCTCAGCATTCCGGAGCGGCGACTCTGCCAAAAGGCTTTCGCTTCCATGATCTGGACCAGCGGAACCCCAAAACGCCGGAGCCTTTTGCCACGAACGAGGAGCTGCAGCCACCCTCTCCGCCACGTCCTCGGTTGCGATTGAAAAGACGCGTCGCATCCAACCTGACCGCCCCTACCTCCCAGTTCCTCGCGTCAGTCGCCGCCGCCGACGTGCCAATCCCCAGCATCGAAGAGCCCGAGTCTTCTGGCGCAAACAAGCAGGTTTCCAGCATGACATATCCGGTCATCCACAACCTTAGGGACCTTGATGGCCTCGGATTTCAAAAGCCTCGCGGCAGACGTTTTTCTCCACCCAGGACGCCGGCACCCGGCGCCGCGCCTTCGCTTTCACCTCAACGCTATCCCAACTGGTCCATCGACTCTGCCTTTAGCAGCGGCGAGTCAACCCCAGAGTTCGAGTCCAGCCGGCCATCCACTGCACGGTCCACCCAAACCAGCGTGTCCATCTTCAGCCGCTTCTCTCTAACGTCTGACGACCTGGAGTGCATCAGTCCCAAGACTGACGCGTCGGACCACGTCAAGCAATCCTTCTTTGACAGCTTTGACGAGCCCACCGACCCTCCACCCAAGCCCAAGTCGAAGAGGCGGAAGGCTCCCTGGACAAAAGCCATGAGCGATCATCTCTGGGCCACCTACCTCACGTATCTGCAAGACCCCAAGGTCACACCATTCCGCACCGGCAAAAGCTGCATCCCCCCCCACGGCGTTTGCCTCCGTGTTGCAAGGGAAGCGAAGAGGAGTTGGCGAGGTCCCAAAGGCGCAAGAAAGTCGCTGAACTCAAAGAGCGGGAGCAACACGCCAACCGTCGAGACTTGTACCTTTCTCCAGTGGCCACATACGTGTGCGGCCACCCGAGCGCATCTCAGGGACCTGTGCAAGTTGAAAGCGGCGTCGTCGTCGGCCCGGACGTCCCAGTTCCTCGCCAACAGCCCGACGCCTTTCGGCAGGACGGCGGCGAGGTTCTGGAACCGCAGGTCCACTCCGGCCCGGTCCCCTTCCGTCTTCGCGGCGCACGACATGTCCATGTCGCTCACCCTTAGCACCTCAGATGCCATGCAGCCCCAAGGTCCGCTGGCGCAGCTCACAAAGTCGAACCTCGAACCTGCCCAGGAGCCCATGACGGAGCCGTTCCCTCTGCTACCGGTAGAGGCCGATAAGCTGCTGGACGTTCCTCTGGGCGAACGCCCGCGGCTCGGGTCGCCGTTCATGGCCAAGAGCTATGGGCCCAGCTCGACCGGCGCGTTGGCCGCTGCCGCGTCCTCGGTGCCGCAAAGGCAGAATCAGAGCCTGGGCCACAGACGCACTCTCCAGTCGCCGGCGCGTCTGACCAGAAGCCGGTCCAACACGCAGAAGCGCGTCGGGAGACCCAGACAGGCGTCGCACGAGCCGAGAAAGACGAAGCGGCCCAGTCTCGTCTCCGATCTCTGGACCGAGCCCATGCCATCGGAAGCCCTGCCCAAGACACCACTCGAACCAGATGTCGAGTTTAGCTCGACAGACAACCATTCGCGCGATGACCTCTTCGTGCCACGGACAAATCTCGCCGGGCTCTTCACGGCGCCCATGCGGATACCCTCCTCCCGACCTCAGCTGTCGGACTCATCCGATCCGTTCTTGGCCCCGCCCAACGCACCACCTCCGAGGTTGGGATCGCCCTTTCCTGGAACCAACACCAGCTTTTCGTTTCCAAACCGGTTCACGCAGCCAGAGGGGTTTGATCACGGCACCATCCGTCCCTTTGCCACAGTCCAACAATCCGGTGACGGCGGCTCGGCCCCTCCCCGCAACCTGGCTGACCGGCTGGCCTACATTGACGAACGTCTTCGGGACTTTAGACGGCGCGACACCAACCGGCGCCGATCCGAATCCCCGTTTTAGTGAATGTCTTTCCTTTTTTACCTTTTTTTTTTCTCTCTCTTTGTACATGCTGCTACGCCCAATATTGTCTCACGACTTATGAGTTCATGCAAGTCACCTGCCCGATACCCACGTGGCTAGACTCCCGCAAGGACATGCCCCTCGACTGGTACATAGACGACAGCACGCTTTGATGACGGCCAACAACACTATTTTCCTTGCTTCGCTTCTTCCGAACAAACATTTGCTTCACATATCGAGAGGAGGAGATACTTCCCGTCTTGGAGGTCTAATGCCCGCTCTGTTTGACATGGTGTGCGAACTGAACGACGACATTTCCTTTGTTACTTTTCTCCTTCTTCTTCTTCTTCATGGCTGTCGACTCGTCGCAGCTTGGCTTCTTGCTACGAGAAACATGACGATGGAGATGATGAAACGACATTTGATGAGAAGGTCTGATATCTTGTGTATCTACCGGAGACCGGGCCTTTACTGGGGTTCCGGAATATTGGCTGAGAAAGCTCCTCGAAGAGGAGACTTGAATAGAACAGAAAAGTATGAGAGAGAGAGAACGATGCGTGTGAACCAGAGGACAAGACAATCGTTTTTAGACGAATGGATATGATCTTTGGGAAAATTTGCGTTTCGGCACAACTGCTCTTCCGTGAGTGAGACGCACTTGACGTCAGTCGACGCGGGCCCTTGGCGTCAAGCGTCTGGTTTCGTCGCGTCGCGTCGCCCTCCCCATGAGAGAGATGACATATAATGTCTCGGTCCCGACACACGAGAAAAGCACGAGTGAAAATCCTTCTTGATGACGATCAACCGCGCCCGACACGCGCCCATTCGCTGGTCCTCGGCCGGAAGTGATTCGACGCGGGGGGAGGGTGCGACCGAGTAAGGGAGGCTGGACCTATCATCGCGATGAGGGGGAAAGGGGGGGGGGGGGGAGGCTGACGCTACGCAGCGTAAGACGAGGGACGGCCACGTCGTTCGCGAGCAGCCGACGAGGTTGCATATATATATATATATGACAGCCGGGAGGAGGGGAGAGAAGCAAGGGGTGGATGAGAGAAGTGCGTCGGGAGAGACGGTCAGTTTCCTGCCTCGACTTTCCGGGATACAGTTGTACTTTGCGGGGGAGGGGATGGATGACGGATGATGGCTCGTGAGAAAGCGGGCTGCTTAAGGGGAGGGGAGCGGAAGTCCGAGGCCCTTTTTTCTTCTTTTTTTTCGGTTTTTTTTTTCCCCTCGAGGGGGGCATTACTGGGAGGTGGTGATCTCTCTCTCTCTCCCCCGAGCAAAACCGCCGGGCTGTGCGTGCCTGCGACTTGGCGGAGATGCCATTCCCACGATTTTCAAATTTCAAATTTAATTATTCAATTCTTATCCTATCTAACCACTTGGAGGAGAAAGAGATGTTTTATCCACGGGGACGTCCAGCTCAGGAACGGATCGGATCTCCGCTGAACTCCGAATCATCGTTCCCTTTCTTTTTTTCTTTTTCTTTTTTCCCCCACGGCGCATCGCGGGCACTGGCTTCCCGCCAGTTCGCATCAGACCAGTCCGGGGCTGCGGCTCATCTTGAGAACCTCCCCCCACGCCGTTCGCACCCTCCGTCCATTATTTATTATTATTAGAATCCCCCCTCCCCCAGGTTGTATATTTTGGGTTCGTTCAGCCGGCGTCACGTGGCGCGTCTTGCTCCCGATGAGGTAAAAAGCGCCTCAACCCGATCTCTCGTCCTCCATTTGGAGCGTCCGTCGGGACGCCTCCCCGTCCTCTCCTCTCTAGTTGGAATTTGGGGGAAAGATGATAGCCCGGGAGGGCGTGGTTTAAGCTCCAAGGCCCGGGAGGCCGCCGTCGCGCGCCACGAGACGAGACGAGACCAGACGACGGCCCTCCCCGGCCCGCCGCTGCTGCCGGAACACGCGCGCCGGGCGTCGGGGAGGGGGGGACTCGATCCTCGGAAAATGTGCGAATGGTTGTGGGGCATTTACTTATCCCAGGGTCCGAGAGAGGAAAAAAAAGGGGGGGGGGAAAGCTGGATCGCTCAACCTGTGTCTCGTTTGTGTGCATCAATTCGGTCGTCCGGTCTTTTTTCTTCTTCTTCTTTTCTTTCTATTTCGTAGTATGTCGTACTGTCTTGCTGGGCAAAAATATTGTTTCGCTGTTTCCTTGTTTCCGCGGGCACGCCGCGACCATGAGGCCCCCCTACCCACCGTGTCCCGTCCGAGCGCTCTCTACCCTCCCCAGACTCGAGATCTGCAGGCTTAGAGAGGCGAAGAGTGGGGACCCGTATTCTGACAGCGCTGATCGCTCGCCGTGGCAGGAACACCCCGCAGGCCAGCAGGGTCGATCCTCAATAAGGGCTCTCTCTTTCTCTCTCTCGATTGGTGCCAGCGGTGTACGAATGCGTGTCTTCGATCCTGGGGACGTGGTGGCATATCAGGCTGCGCCGCTCCTACGGCCTGGGGCCCGGAGAAGGGGGGGGAGGCTCGAGCTACCTAGACTACCTCTCGCCCGGCTTTGGTGTGGAGAAGGGAGAGAGAGAGAGACACCCAAGAGCAAAACCCAAACATTGACATTGACTGACATTGACACTGATGTTTGGCGGGGAAAGGGGAACTGGACATACTGTCTCAGTCGTCGGTCACGCCCCCTTGCAGCACAGCGCTGCGTCACAACTGTTCGGATCCGTCGTCTAGCGTACGTCTCTGGGCCCCCGTCGTCGGTGAAGGAAAACCAGAGCCTTTCACCCGGGGGGCAGGCGGGGAGGGGATAAATGTGGACGTAAGGCAAGCATTGGCTCCGTAGGTAGGTAGGTAGGTGGCTTTCTCTCGACCACACGGCATCGTCTCGAGCTGGTGGGGGGGGGGGGGGGACATCCTTGCCTTCTGTCCCTGCCTGATTTCATCTCTCTCTCTCTCTCTCTCTCTTTCTTTCCCTCGTCGGAGGCCGGCGAACAGATGGAAGGGGGTTCAGAAGACGATACGAAAATAAACCAACACCAAGGCTTATTTTAGATGATCCGAGCGGTCCCCCCCTTCCTACACTATTGGGGATGGATGTGAGAGAGAGAGAAGGGTTCAGACCAGCCCCATTTGGTCTCCCCGATTGCGCTATGCTCGTATTTACCAACTAGCCCTACGAGAAGCATGAGAGCTCATTTCCCCTTTGGGCAAATCGACTAATAGTAAGTGGAGGGAGAGAGAGAGAAAGAGAGGAGTGGTCTAGGCCCCTTTCTTCGAAGGGGGGCTTGTCCAAAAATTGGCGCCGCAACATCCGGCCGGGGGGGGTGGAAGGAAGCAAAGCCCGCGTTGCGCCATGTGCAAGGGGCATCTCAGCCCCGTTCTTCCTTCTCTTCCGCTATTTTTTTTTTCTCTTCTTTTTTCTCCCTACCAAGAACATTCATGGAGAGAGAGCTCCAGGACGAAGAGGCGAGGCGAGGAAGCAATACCGGAAGAGTGCAAAAGGGGGGCGCGGTCGGGTTTCCGGCACCAGATGAGAACGAGATGGGCGCCGACACCAACCCAGACGGGGGAGGGAGGGGGGGTCCACTCCACGGATGGCAGTCGATGCCGTCCGTCTCCGAGCACACCGGGGGGGGGGGGCATCATGACGATGTCGATGCCGAACTAGGTGGAAAACCGGCAAAGGCCCAAACCATGATAGCACTCCCAATTTAGCAGCTTTTCGTATGATTCGATTCGGAACCCCCCCCCCCTGGCGGGTGTCCTTCTCCTCTTTCTCTGCGTGCCCTGGCCGGTGGGAGTCGGTTTCTCCCCAGTCATGTCTTCTTGGAGAAGCCTTCTTATTGATGCCGGATCGAAATTGCGGTAGAGACGTTGGTCCATTCCGCGCGCCCCGTCTTTCGGACAAACCCCCCCATAATCCAAAACCAAGGACGAACCTAAAATGTGGAATCCAAAACCGGAGCTAGACAAATCACCGCCCCGAACCTTATGCCTAAATGGGGAATGGTTACTAGTCCAGTTGTAGGTGGACGTGTAAGGATGGGACGAAGAAGAGGACGATGATGAAGATGAAGATGAAGAAACAAGCAAGACCTGAGAAACGGCACCTGCAAAAGCCAGCCCCGCAAGCTTTCCCGCCCGGGCCACGCACCCCCTCCCCCTGCCTAACCCAAAGGCACCTGACCTCCAGTTCCAACGCCAACTGTCTGCCTGCGCGCGAGAGAGAGAGAGAGTTGTCAGCCAGCCCAAGAAAGTGCAAAGGCCAAAGCGGTGTCAACCGGGCACACATACATATGCACACCAAACACATACCATGTTCCAGAGCTTAGAGCTAGCTAGCTAGCTAGCTGTACTGTACTGTACGGAGTACCTGGCGCTGGAAAGAGGGCTGAGAGCTTGAGCTTGCACAAGGAAACGTCTCTTGTATTTCTTAGGCCGCTCTCCGTACCACACACTCACACACACATGGGGTTTACAACACACCATATGCAACGCCCGCCCGCCCGCACGCAGCAGCAGCAGCAGTAGCACCGGGCGTGTTCTCATTCACTGGAAATGAAAATAAAGTCTGACCAAAAAAAGCGCCTTCTTCGCCCGGCTTCGCTTGTCCTTTATTCTTGTCTAAATAAATCCCCCCCCCCCTTTCCTCCAAAAGGTATATTATCGCGAAGAGCCGCCCGCACCCGCACCCTTTCCCCCCCCCCCCCCCCCCCCCCCCCCCGGGTTTCTTTCTTTTTCGGCTTCTTTGCGTTGCT
>MU846043.1:0-75140 GCA_030867225.1 Colletotrichum caudatum
GGCCAGGCTAAGGCAGTAAGAGCCTAAAAGGTATTCTTAACTTAGGTAATAAAAAATCCAGTCTAGCTAGTAATCTCTTGCCTATTAAGTCTATTATTAAAAAAAAGGTATATATCTATATATAGTTAATATCTAATAGTTATTTTATATAGATATTAGGTAGCTAGTAGTAGTAGTTATCTATAGTAGTAGTTATTTATAGTAGTAATAGGTAATAGGATAGATAGAGGGGAAGAAATCGGCTGGCCGGCCGGCTGGCTGGCTGGCTGGCAAAATAGTGGCTGAAATGCTGGCTATACCTAAATTAGTAGGGGGGTGAACATTAGTGAGTTACCTGGCAGGGGTCTTTTATTTCGGCCGGATACCATTGTAGTTATGCGTTTTCCATACATATTTAGTGGTGTAAAAGAGCCCACTGCATGCTCACTGTGAATCGGAATGTGACCATGCCATATACAGGAGGTGGTGTACCCTTCCGGTTGATGCGGGCGAAGAAGGTATGAAAAGAAAAACAAAAAAGTATAATTATGCGCTTTCCAGGTTGAATGAGCTTCGATGCCGAGACGACCAAGGGAGACGAGACTCAAGTAGGTCCTATGCATCCGAGGTGGTTCACCAATTACCTACCTATGCCACTGGTGAAAGGATATCAAAATCAAAATCAAACGTCCGCATAGAAATGTGTTGGACTTCCGAGGCTGCCGTGTAGATTATGCATGACTTCAAATGCCAGTATGTACCCAAGTACGAGAGGATTAGAGCTTGGTTCTAGGGTGAAGCGCATTTTTTGCTTGGAGTGGCTAATTAGACTTTATCCACGCCGCATTGTCTTCTCTCAGAAGCCCATTTTGCTTTCGAGCCTTGCCTCTCTTCCCTCTTCCCTCTTCCCCTGCTACTAAAAAGATGCCCACTGGTTTCTCAGTTCTTCTACATTTGATCAAGACGAACCCCAAAGTATAAGGGGAGGGCCCGCCAGTCTTGTCTTGCATTTCAATGCACTCGGTTGTGGGCACGATACCTCGCTGCCTGGGCCAAAACGCTATGTGCCTAGGTAACATGTATGACAGCAACTCCCTATGCGATAGAAGACGTGCTCAACCCTTGTATTTTAGGCTTCATCGTACGTATACACTTGCTCGATCAGCTGGAATCAAGGCTCGAAGTCCGAGGCAACGGAGCAATTTGCGGTGCCATGATGCTCTGCTTCAGTATACCCGGCGACGCGCTAACCACTTACTGCTGACGGGCATTTGAGAAATGCCAATGGCTCCATGGTTTTGCAAATGACCATAACGCAGCGGCACTGGCAACCCAAATTAATCTCAGGAATTTGAGCGTCACCCGTTGCAAAGGAAAGCAGGAAGCACGGCTCGTTCATTCCTCTATACCCCCACCCACCACCTACGTGATCGGGCAATGATATGCCAACCAGAGGTTGTCGAAGGAAGCAAGGGCGCACAACCCACGGATCCCGTCATATGTGCGTACTTGTACACAGGTACATATACACTACTACATGTTTCTATGGCACCTACGGATCTGACCTAGCTGTGTGAAGGGAAGGTGATGAGTGATATGGCCCAGCCAATTATTGAGTGACGAGGTATCCGTCCACAAGAAAAACTCCCTGGCTCCACTCCTTTCGTTTCCCCGACACGCTGACCTCACCATGCATCTGGAACACTGCGTACAGAGCCCGAAGCTGCTGCCGCCGCAACATTGGGTGGTGCGCGTATTGACGTAACTGTCCCAACTCTGCCACGGCCATCCGGCGGGCTCTTTGGCTCGTTTGAGTCGTCTCCTACTCATTGGTTGCAACGGGCTCGGATACCCGATCGGCACCCCGTTGTCCTTGGATAGCCCAGTGGCTTGAGCTTCCTTTGTGTGGCCCCCCTCTTCAGTAGGTAGGTGTCCAAGCCATACAAGCAGTTGTGCCCAGGCTACGTCTATTGACCATGATGCCCCTGGGCCTGGGCTATCCATGGAAATCCTGTCTGCCTTTGGATCGGATTGGACAGCCTATTTCCCGCCCCCTTTCTGCCAGCTTTGTGTCCCGCCGGGTTCCAAGGCAAGAGTCGAGACCATCACCGGGAGAGGGGGGGAAAAAAAAACCTACCTCATCTGACTACATAGTACCCTGTCTCGTCCCTGCGGCTTGGATGTCCCCTCGTTCTTTCCTGTCCATGTCCACCCCCTTCATTGACTTGAAGCCAATCTATTCATCAAAGTCGCAACACTGTTAAACATTTCTCCAGAACCCCCGACACTCTGGGTACCGGTACTTGGCCACTTTTCGTCTCTTTTTTGTTTTTTTGTTTTTTCTAGCTTAAGATACCCTACACGCATCCTATCTTTACACACATTCCATCCCCCATCTCTGACCTCCAACTGTCTCACGTCTGCACACGGCCCCCAAGCATACATCGTCATCGTCATTCATCACGGTCCTCGACTCGACGCACCACCCCGAACCGAGCATAAACAAATCATCTATATCCCAATAGCTGTCCGTGTCTGCGCTATCCCCTTCGACGACCGAACCGCCTGCGCCCGAGCTACCATCGCTCACTTTCAATATATCCAAGCCGTACAACGTCGATTCACTGCCTCAGGTTTCGCTACAACTCTCTTGTGCCCAAGGACCTTGGCCCCAGAGGCTAGAAAAAGCTCCAATCACCACCCACAATGTCACGCCCAGATTCATCACTGGATAGCAGTGAGAAGGAAAGGAATTTACCAATCGACCAGTCAACAACCGATACCAAGTTTTCCGACACAAACACAAATAACCACGCCGAGGAGAAGAAGCAGGATGTGGAAGGGAGGATACCAACGAGCGCAGCCTCGGCGGCAGTTGCTACAGCTGAGCGCGACTTATATGATCCCTTCGAGAACGGCTATCACTTTCCACCGGCACACACGAAGAAACAATCCACCTTGATCGGCTTAAAGGCCTTTTGGCGATATACGTGTACGCCTCTCGGCTTCTTTGTTGTCTTGTATGGTCTCAATGTCGTGGCCTGGGGTGGCATGCTATTCTTGTTGCTCTGCAACGCTGCGCCAGCCATGTGCTACCCAACATGCAACGACATCAACTCTCCCCGTCGCAAGTGGATCGAGTGGGACTCGCAGATCCTCAACGCCCTTTTCTGCGTCACAGGCTTTGGCCTGGCGCCCTGGAGATTCCGCGACCTGTACTTTTTGATGCAGTATCGCATCTTGAAGAAACCCGAGGCTCTTGGTCGGTTAGCCGGCATTCATCGTGGATGGTTCAGGCTACCTGGCTCGGATCAGCTCCCTGTCCATCTAGGGCCTCAGAATATAGCCGAGCTGGCAGCTGAACAGCCCGTTTTGCAAATTCCGCACCCGGCGAAAGCTATCCCGGATCCGCCTCTCACTGGCATCCGGGCGCCTCCGACACCCATTTGGAAGATGGACTTCGTTGTTTGGTTCAACGTATGGAACACATTTCTGCAGTGTGTTCTTTCTGGTTTCATGTGGGGAATGAACCGATTCGACCGGCCTAGTTGGTCAACCGGCCTTTTCGTTGCACTCGCTTGCTTGGCGGCCGCCATAGGAGGCTTGATGATGTTTTTCGAGGGCAAGAAGGTAAAGAGCATAGAAGGGGTACCGCTCAGTAAAAAGGATGAGGAGCGTCTGGCAAAGGACAAGGAAATGGGAGTTCGACATTACAACAACATCAAGGACAAGAAACCGAAAGAGCCCAAGGAGAAGAAATAAGTTGTGCTGCCATCATTCATCTAGTTGACACATTTCGTTTACGCACACGCGTGTCATAATTTACAAATGGAACATGCTACCTTGCTTCAGCTGGCGCAAACATGACCAGTATCGTTTGACATTGTGGCCCATAACTGTTTGCCAGAATGCAGAATTCAGTTGATATGTCGAAAAACATGGGTGACAAGTCCCAACCGAAGATCTTCACGATGCACTTGGACCGACAAATTTCGGAGGCGAAGCGAACAAACATGTGCATGATATCGATGTTGATTTGATCGTGGTAGGTCAACCAGGACTATTCATTCAAGGCCCGGGCGAGATGAGCCCCCATACATGCGTCTAAGAAGTTAAACTCATCATACTCATGCGGAGTTGTACTTTGTGCAGTCAATAAGTATTACTCGTGGCTACTGGTAGAGGGTGCATGACCTGCTGTACAAGGCGCTGCTAGATATGTAGGTACTAAGGTGGCGCTGATCAGATAAGACACCCACTCGCTTGTGGGGAAACTGAAGCACACCCCTGATAGGCCCTGGGGCTCGATACTGCCCGCGCTCCCAGTTCGGTCGGCTGCGGCTGGCTGTTACAGTTGCAACTCTCCGATTATTTCGCACTATTCCTGCAGCTATTATCCTCCTCCCACACCCGAACCCCAACCTCCCCTTCCATTTATGTTCCCACATTACTCTACTCTACATTATCGCATCAGGCTGTGCCTTACATGAGCTCAAACCCCTAAAGCATTCTTGCAAGGAACGTCGGGTTCCTTCTTCCTTTTCCGCCTTGTCTTAGTCGCCTCCATCCGCCTGTTGACAATCTCGCTGCTGGTTCAACGTGACTAAGGGCATACAACATGGCGTCGCGGGCCCTCGTTCCCTTCCTCGTGGCCATGATGCTACTGACGGGCGTTTGCAACACCCTGCTTACCAAGTATCAGGTACGAAGTATCTGAACCTCTATGCGCTGTCCGTTCCGTGTGCTTCTCATCACAGTTCTTGATGCGGCCGTCATCCGCCCGCTAACAATGTCATCCGCGTCCAGGACATGCAATGCGTCCGCAACTGCGATGCGAAGGACCCCGCGAAACGAGCTTACTTCAACCAGCCCGTCTTGCAGACGGCTCAGATGTTTGTTGGTGAAATGGGCTGCTGGTTGGTCGTCGGCCTGATGACCCTGTACCGCCGCTACGTCTCACGGCCGTCTCCCACCTCGGATGGCTACCAGGCCGTCAACACGATCGATACCGATGAAGCCAGCGCTGCTCTTGTCAGCAATCCCAACGGCATTCCAAAGCCGCGAGAGCAGGAGCAAGGGTCCATCTTACGTGGCCCTCGCATCCTCTTACTGGCTCTCCCAGCCATTTGCGATATCCTCGGCACGACCTTGATGAACATTGGCCTTCTGCTGGTTGTTGCTTCCATCTACCAAATGACCCGTGGAGCCTTGGTGCTCTTTGTTGGTGTCTTCAGTGTCGTGTTCCTGAAGCGACGACTCTTCTTGTTCCAATGGCTTTCGCTCGTCGGCGTCGTAGTGGGCGTTGCGCTTGTCGGCTTGGCTGGAGCCATTTATCACGAGAACAAGAGCAAGACAGAGATTGCCGCTGATGAGGGATCTCCAAAGTCCAACGCCTTCCTGACCGTCATCGGGGTCCTGCTCATTGCCGGGGCGCAGATATTTACCGCTACTCAGTTCGTCCTTGAGGAATGGATCTTGGAAAGGTCCGCCATCGAGCCCATCAGAGTTGTTGGGTGGGAAGGCCTCTTCGGTTTCGTTGTGACCGTGTTTGGCATGGTCGTCTTGCACTTTGCCATTGGACTCACTGCTGCCGGAAAGAACGGCTACTTTGACATGGCCGAAGGCTGGAGACAGCTCACTCAGAACAGAGCCATCGGCCTATCCAGTATCCTTATTATGATCAGCATCGGGTAGGTCTCTTTCCAATTGCCGTCTGCGTGTTCTCCCCCAGTACCACATCCGAGCTATACTGATACCACTCTCACTCTAGCGGGTTCAATTTCTTTGGCCTCTCCGTAACCAGAAGTGTCAGTGCCACCTCGAGATCCACCATCGACACATGCCGAACTCTTTTTATATGGATCGTCTCCCTCGGGTTGCGCTGGGAAACCTTCAAATGGCTGCAGGTTGTCGGTTTCGCTTTGCTCGTCTACTTTACTTTCCTCTTCAATGGAATCGTGCAACCTCCTTTCAAGTTTCTTGTCCCCGATGAAGAGGTGGAAGAACTGTTGCCAGAAGAGCCGATTGAGCATCAGTAGATTGTCATGAAAGCTTCCGGTCCGAAGAGGAGCCATGTGTTGTCGTACCGAGCTGGGACCGTATGGTTTTCTGGACCAATTCCAGTTCTCAATGCACCGGATCATAGAGAAGAATGGTTGTGCCTGGTTTTGTGGAGTGCGATCTGAGACAAATGCTCTTGAATATCCTTATACGAATGTTGTATTGGTTCTTGCACAAAATCGAAGGAATCCATACCCGAGACCAAACACCATATCTAATCCTGCTTGATGCCAAGTGTTCCTTGGCTTCGTGATGACCTGCAATCCGGCTTTTGGCTTTGTATGGCTGATGCTCACGGTAGAACTAGCCAGTAGGTGGCTGGAGAGCAGCAAGACATCAGCTGACAAGATATGGGAAAGCCGAAACAAAAGCCATTTCATCAAAACACCATCAAGCGCCGGCTTGTATGCAAGGCGTCGCACTGCTCTACCGGAGAGAAAAAAAAGGAAAGAAAAGGAAAGGAAAAGGAAAGGCCATAATAAAGCACCTGTACTTCAAGACAAGAAGTATGGTGCATGCTGTCACCTGCTACACCCCAGGCTTTGGTTGTTGAGACCCCTCTAAGTAACGTTGCAAAGCAGTTCAGCTTCAAGAATGAACTTGCCTTCCTTGTACTTCTCCGTAGCTTCATATGCCTTATCATACTTCCACCCAACTGTCTCCTTGCACTGCTTGCAGGTGATATCACGAACTATGTGGCGTCCAGTTGTCATATTACGCTCACTGGGCTCGCCTGTCTCGATATTCACGACAGTGTTGAACAAGTACGCTTTGCCGTGCTGTCCTCGGAAGTTCTAATGGGGGAGCAAGTCGGTTAGCCAAAGCAAGAATGATAACAAGGCCTAGTAGTGAAGCACCGCAGTTCAAGACGCAGAAAGTTATGCATGAAGACAAGAGATACACCACTGTAAGAGAAGACTGGGATAGGCAGAGGGATGAAGGGAGATGAAGACCTACACGGCTGATGATATCCTCATGATTTGACAGATGCGCCTTGCAAGTCTTGCAGCCATAGACCTTGCTACTATTCAAGTATGTGTTGTATGCCAAGCCCATGATGTTGCAGGCCTCCCCCTCAAGGAGGCAGGGAGATGTTGACGGGAGAAGGTTGGGTGGTTCGGGTAGTCGGGTAGTCGAGAGAGATCGGTCGCGCAGATGGGCGCCGTTTTCAAGTCCTCTTTTTGAACTCGCTAGGCGCCAAAACTGAATGAGCCCGCTTCTCCGTCCGTCTCGTGGTAACAAATGTCTGCAAGACTCGACTCACAGAAGGCTGAAGGCTGTAGTATTACAAGGAAGTCCGTCGAATGGATGAAGCTTTCTGGTCTGCTCTGTTGTGCTTCGGACGTTCGTCGTGCAAGGGAAGGTGGGAGGTGCGGGGATTCGGTTGCAGGTTGGAGTGTAGAATAGGGAGAGGTGTCGCCAGGGTTCAAAGTAGTAATGCCAAGGTAGATATGTACCTTAGTAGGTTGGTTGAGGAGGTATTATGTGGTGCAAGGCAAAGCAGTAAAACGGCAAGGCGCCCCTGCTGGCATTCGCCAGTTGTGTCCACGTGAGGTGTTCTTGCACTGTATGACCTCGAGGGAAGTGTGTCACTTACTTCCTTGATCTACTTCTAGCAGAACAGCAACTCAGGATTTAGAACAGTCTTTGCTAGGAATGATCACCAAAAGACTTTGAGTATGAGCGGGTTGCTTCTCGGACCGTGAGGTAAACCTAAGGTCACAAAGGTGCAAGAGGTATCAAAGTATCGATGGGGTGCCGTGGCCTGGAATGTCTGGCTGACAAGGATAGAGCACAGGCCATGGCGGAACAGACAGGGGTCTGGGCCAAATGAATGTGCCTGGTGACCTTCAGTGCTGCGAGAATGACGCATCCAAGGTGCTTACCCCGCCATGTCTCATAATTGCATATATTGCCTAGATAACTACGTGGCTTACAACAATCCCTATATATACATTCAATAGAATCCAAGTCGGCCAAACTTCCAAGTTCAAGACGCCTTAGGCATTCCTAACACATGTTGGCTTATTTCGCCCTCTCTCTGTATGGCTTGGTATCGTTTGGTGCTCGCTCGACGCGGCAATGGTGCCGCGCCAGTCTCGTGATTTGCAGCTGAGAGGCAATATTCTCCATCACCATCATCCATCGATTACCAGGAGAAGGCCTCCTCGTTAAAGTCAATCGCTGAGTCGTACTGGCGGTCGCGGACGGCGCGGCGGACCTCGTCGCTAAGGGCACCGGGACCACACACACTGATGCCCATGGTACCGACCTGCGACTCCTGCTCAGCCTTGATGAGCGTTTCGATGTTGGGTCGACCTGGAAACATCTGAACAGTTGACGAAGGGCTATGAATCTCCTTGGTGGAGCGCGGTCGGCTGACGAACAGCATGATACGGAGAACATCCCTACGCTTCTCCATGGCCAGAATCTCCGTCATCCAGGGGCGGATCCATTCGAGATGCTCAGGGCTCTGGATAGTCCACACAAGAATCACCCTCCGGGCGGCTACCGTTCCATTGGCGTAGCCAGCAACGAGATCACGCACGTGGGGGACCTGGTGAGTAATTCCAACGCCACCAGCAAATAGCATGACAGTGCCGTAGGAGCGCATGCTGTGCAGGCCGCCATAAGGGCCCTCTACCATGCAAGTCGTTGTCATCTTACCCTCAGGGCAAGCAGCCGCCTTGCGGTACAGCGTGTCGGTCATGCCAGTTCGGGCACGGAGCACAAAGGACATAGTTGTCTTTCGCATAGCGAGGATGTCCTGACGGTTGAGTGAGGCCTTCTCGGCCAGAGGATCCTCAGCTTCCTCGCTCCACGCGACGGAGAATGGGTGAGACTGCAAGAGGCTGATGGAAGGCAGGTACAAATAGGCGTGCTGACCAGGCCCGAAAGTCCAGGGACGAGCCATGGTCACCGTAACCCGGCAGGCGTTGCCGGGAAGGGCCTCAACGAGTGCTTTGCTGCCTCCATGTCCTACATTGCCGTAGAAAACACGAGCGGCGCGCATCGCGCGATCGCTGGCCCAGGAAATGATAACAGGCCACAAGTACTTGAGTTGAGGCAAAGCCTTCATCTGTAAGTGATACCAAACACCGACAACAGCCGTGATGGCCAGCAGGATGTGGAGAAGCTTGAAAGTTTCGTAGAATGCGTGCCTAATAGGACTCGAGGCCTGGATGCCAATGGCGGTGAATGCGCAAGTGGCCTAGTGTCATTGTAAGCTCCCATCCGAATCATGTCAGGCAACGCCAGAAACTTACGACAAAGCCAAAGAGCAAGAAGGGAACCGTGGTAGCAGACTTGATAGCAGCTTCCCAGCTTGATGACTTGGCAGTATTGGCCATCCAGGCCAGAGTATGAGCGATAGACTCGAGGATGACGATACGACCGAACCAACGGTGCAGCAAGCTGAAGGTATCAAACGAGATGCCCAGCATCTGGATCAAAGGGTTGTTACGTCCACCCATGAGGAAGAGTGGTATCTGTGGTCTCGTTAGCTTCGAACCAACTGTATGTTTGACTCGGTCTCTGTGAGCACAGCCTTGTGTACTACTTTGACCACACCAGTCAAGGAATGACGCACCATATTGACGACAGCCAAGGTACCGGTTCGGTTGCGGAGCTGGCCAGCCGCAGCAGCGTAGGAGCCGGCGAACGGGATGTCGATGACGCAGAAAGCGACATTGGTTGCCAGGTAGCCGGTCAGAAACAGCAGCTGGAGACGACTGGGCAGGGTGCCGACGTTGACAGCGGAACTGAGCTGGATTTCGCGGTTGTGACGTTTGCTGAAGACCGGGGCATAAAGGACATTCCTTTTGATCCAAGACATCTTGGAGTCGGACTGCGCGAAGTATCGCTGGTTGTCGTTGTTTAAAGAGGCAACGGTACGAACATATCTAACGATGACGGTCCAGACCCTCCAGACAATGACAGCAGCGGAGATACTGGCGAAAATATAGAACAGGTAGTTGGAAAGGGCCTGGTTCTCTAGAGCAGCTTCAAGGGCCGCCTTTTGCTGCTCGGGTGACTTTGCTGCGCCTCCGCTAGCCATGATGAATGTGTTGAAAAGGTTCAACTACGATCGGAGAAGAAAAGTTGCATCGATTGATCGTTACACAAGGAAGGACTGATTCCAGTAAAATCGACACGTCGCCCAGCAGTTCAAATCCGAATATCGAGAGCGGAATGAGAGCGTAGCAAGTTGCGTGTAGTCGAGGGAGTCGTCGGTCGTGCAATAGTAGTGGAGTTGGTGTGCTAAACAAAATATCCTCTTTATGAGACTCTTTGGAAATATCTCGAGGCCGGCACGATGGGCACTTCCAAACAAAAGGTAAGTCGTGATGGAAAGAAAAGGTCGAAGGGTGCAGTCAATGCAAGGAATGAAGATGATTGGCGGGAGGGGGAAAGGGACGTGTTCGTGGGTTGAGACGTCACCCAAGAAAAAGCCTAAGGAAGAGAAGGACAAGTGAATAGATGACCATCGAGGGGGGAAAGAGTGAGAGGGGGAAGATAAGGAAGAGAGGTATGTGAGACTAGTATATGAGGAAGAGAAGCTGGTGATGTAAATACCTAGTACTGTTTCTCTTAGAACAGGTACAATAAATTATGGCATGCGACCCCAGGCCGAGTTAGTGTGTTCCAGGATCCTCCTTTCCACTATGCAGGGTGACTACTAATAGTGCAGAGAGTGACAGAGTCTTAAGAGGGGGGGCGGGGGGGCGTGTGGCGTGTGGGTGGAGATGTATGAACCGGCACGACGACTAAAGCACTACTTTCCACTACGAATACCTGGCTCCGCTGATGTGGACGGCCCCAGATAGACCGAGTATATGTGAACCCCCCCCCCTGCCAGGTATTCGTGCCTTAGGGTCGGTCAAAGAGCGTAACGGGGTAGGAATCCGAATAGATGAGGTGCTTGGCTCGGTCAATCAGTCTTTCCAACAATTCAAAGAAACCATGGCGCAAGTGCAAATTCAGACAGGGCGACATGCGGCATCCTAGGCTACCTATGCAGGGCAGAGGCTACCCGATGCAAGGCATGGCTGCGTACTTCGGCTTCATGGCACGGCGCATGTTGACAAGCAAACAGGGTTGACGTTATGAATGCGTCCGAAATTCATACGCGACGTCTGCACAACAGCAGTTGAGAGTGTAGGGGGTGGTGGGCACCGATCGGAGCGCGGCACTGCTAAACGGAATAACAGACGGATCAAAGCCTTGATCATCAACCAGGATCATGATACCATCACCCAGCTTAGCCTCTGAGCCCTTCCTCCGCGCTGCCCTTTGCCGGCCCAGATGTTAGACTTCCACCAAGCAGACAGCAGACTCGAAGGGACCGGACCGGACTGGCATGGCCTGGCCTGGGTGGCTTGATCAGGACTGACCAAGACGGGACGGCACCAACGATCTGATAGTGCACGACAGTTTTCGGAGCAGGGGGATTCGGGTTGCGGGTTGAAGACAGATGGCAGGGATCAGGGCATCTGCAATGTCTTTACGCAAAATCAAGGACTGATAACGCAGGGGCACAGCCCAAAAAAAGCCAACCGAGAGGCACGTAGTTGCGATACGTGCTCCCACTCTTCTCGGCCTACCTAATCCTTCAATGACGGGCAAATACCTAGATCACGTCGAACAAGGCTCAGCAACATATCTGGATTTCTTTTTTCTATTTCCCTCGTTCCTTCTCAAGCTCTGTTTGCCGCACCCTCAGACCTGTTTTGGTCTCGGACTGCGTGGGCTGGCCTGCGCTGGTGTTTCCTTTCATCTCCGTATATTCTTCTCCTTTCTTTTCTTCTTTTTTCTTCCTCTTCTCCTTCATCTTCTTTCTTTTCTTCCTCCTTTTCATTTGATTTTTTCCCCTCTCCTTTTCTTCGGGGGCAGGGGGCGGGATGGGGCGGCGGTGATCGTCTTTCCCCTTGCTTTCGCCACGAAGCGCAGGGGAATAGCCCTGGCCAAGGCTGGCGTTTACAATTATGATTGGATGAAAGACGGAGCCGTGCCTCGCGGTCGGCGCGCTATTCAGGGGTAAACGCCAGGCTTACATACACTATGTCGGAGGCCTTCTGCACTCAGCCAACCACCATCGCACAGCATTAGCAACCGACGCTTACCCTGGGATGCGTTGCTTTGCCCTTTGCCAAGGATCCATATGATCAGGAATTGCTGCACTAGGTACGGAGTATGCTATACCACTCCCCAGACACTCCTCAGCAAGTAGATTAAGAGAGGAGAGAGACCACATGGCGTGTAAGGTAGGCAGGTAGGTACCCAGCAACCGGTACATCAACTGTGACATTATCTCCGTTGCTTACTTCATCCATGTTAAGACACAAAGCGCATAAGGGACACGGTGGTGTTTACGTCGTTGTCAGGCCAGCGTGTGTTTTGTCGTTGATGCGACGATTTCCGGCTTCAACAGTCACGGCAGTCCTTGCCCGGTAACTAATCGGGTAGAATGTCGGGATCTTCCAGCCTGGGCTTTGCTCTGTAGTGGGGAAGTGGGTTCCACCTGTTCGAAACTCTGAAACAAGCCACATCCATGTCTGCGGCTATACTTTTCCGCTAGGTAATAATAACCGCTCACTGTGCCACCCACAATATCCGTACCTACCTCATAGAAGGAAGGGCCGATGGGGTCTGCCACCGGCAACTACTGCCGCTGTCCAACGGCCACTGCTTGCCATGCTGTGTGGGACGACGCACTTGCCGCTGGGCTGTCGGCACGACCCTTAATTGCTCATCGTTCGATAGTGCTGTGACGACAGCATCAGTGTTTTCGCGTGGTCAAAGCTGGCGCTGTGTCAGTCTTGTTCTGGTCACAACGAGAAAGCACCAGCCGAAGGCCGCATGGCTCTGCCAACGGGAACAGGGATGCGAAGTAGGGATTAAGCGATCCAACATACCTAGGTAGTTTACGTACCTACCTAGGTAGGTGATACCACCCAAGCCATGACATAGTACAATGTATCTACATACACAATACCACACGATGTAGATAAGACGCAACGCAGATGAATCCCCGTCGCTCGCTCGCTCGACACCCGCGGATCTGGTCCGTGTCTCGACCTTCACCATCCCTGCTTGCTCTTTTCGTCCGCTCTTTTGATACCGACCCAGGCGCCAGATCACTGCGCAATATCGTCACATTCTCGACTGAACCAAACAAAACCACACGTCAAGCCCCGCAGTCCACGTCACGTCCTCACGAAGCAAGCAGACCCGATATCTCTCGGCTGCACTTGACTATCTGTGACTTGCCTTGTCGCGGATCGGGTTCGGGAGGTGGGGGTTGATGCACGACGAAAATCAACAAACCCAGCCGCGGCCACTACCACCACCCCGTTCCGCCTTCCGGAGTGGCGGCGCTTTGTTGTTGGGGCCGACGCAAGATGCGAGCAAACAGTATCGAGCAAGTCATGGTCCATCAATCACTGAACAGACCGATGCAGGGAAAGTTCACGGCGAGTGACACAGATCCTCCGGCCCGCCAAAGTGCCTACCTATGCAAACTAGGTAGGTACTGTGCCTAGCTAAATTTTACAGCAAAACTAGCCACGAATATACATAATCCGCCAAGGGCTTTCCAGAGGAGTCCGTGCTACAAGCTCGTGTTGCGGTGGGATTGTAACCCACATGATTTCGTCGCTACTCGATTGCCGATGCTGACTACAGATGCAAGCCTACCTACGCACCTACGCTCAGTGTAGTTCTTGATGACGAGGCGGCTCAGGAGATACAGAGCAGGGCCTGCATATTGGTTGAACCGGAGTCGATCGAGATACAACGACAAAATACCTCTCGGCCATCCCCGCAGACGGACTCTCTTATTCAAGGCTTGCAGTAGTGGACTAGGAGATGGCGGTTGAGACTCATGCAACATAGCCCGCACTACCGTCTCGTTTATCTGATGGACACTGGATTACAGACCCTTGCTTTTTTTTTTTTTGCCTCACCAACTCCAGCTCCAAATCTGACAATTCACTCGGAATCTGCCGGAGATAGCTGGTCTTTGCCTTTCTCTTGCGTCGATCCGTCGGCCAATTCTGAATGTCCCAAAACAAAGTGCGCAGACTCGAGGCGCCAAATACTCTCTCCCCAATCTTTTGGATGACGGCGTTTCAACTCAACAGACAGGTGCAGGGTCGAGGGGCATAGGGCAAGTCAAGTCGGAATAACTCCCACGCTCACATGCCCCCCCCCCCCCCCCGTCTGCGCGAGCATTGACTCGAACGGTGTCAACGTATCAAGCTCAAACGTACGTTCTTCCGCTAATGGAAGCATCTCCCGAGGACCCTGGAGGCGCTCTAGCGGGCCAGCGGCGACGAGGAGGTAACCTGTAGATCGCGCGCTTCTCACGGTCCTTGCGTCGTCGTCATTGGACCGCATTCTGAGACGACAACATACGGCGCTGGGAGTGAGGTTTCCATGGCTTCCTCTACCCAAACCCTCCTTTTCCGTTCTATTTCCTCCTGTATACACGTCCACATGCACAGGGCTCGGCTGGCCGGGCGTCCATGTCAAAGTGCTATCGCGGCGATCCACCCATCCCTCTCAGAGTCCTAAACATACACGCGCCGTCAAGGATCCGTTGGGGGGTTTGATGCGACAGCAGTGCGATGCGTTCTACTGGCAGCAGTATGGGTGATACGCTGCGAACATGGTGCAGCGTCGCGACCGTCGGGCCTTGTTTGCCTCGTACCAACCCATGGCGGCCAAAGCCAGCCCTAACTCCCAAGTCCCAGCTACTACGCACAGCTCTTTGCGACCCTGGTCCGGATACAATGTCATACCACGGAACGCTTGGCTGGTTTGGGCAGTTCATATGTTGCCGTCTGCCGGTGCTGGCCATGTAAACGTGGTGGGCTGACTTCCGGTGTACGTAGTACTACCGCGGCCCTGAGCCACCTTCTCCCAGAGTTTGGGCTGTGATCTCGACAAGAAGGAATTCTGCTATTCTTGTTATCTACCTACTCACCAACTATGCTTGCTTCCTCCCCTCTCTCCCCCGATCTCTCTCGCCCCTAAAAGTGTTCAATCTATTTGGTTTACGTCAACCCGGCTAAAAGGACAATTCTTATCCTTGCGTCGTGTATATTCTCTTCAGTCTTGGATGGCTCGGCATAGTCAGTGGAGTGGATCTGGCCCTTTGTGACGAGTTTGACAAGACATATAAACGCCTTTCAATACAATTGGCTCCGTTGGGCGAGAGGAGATAGAAAGGCTCCAAGAAAAGCTTCTACTGTGAACGTGTGTGGAGAGCAGAGCCAGATAGCCAGGTGAATGGATCTTGGTTGGCGGTCTCCTTTCCTAATGGTAGGCTTCCATGATCTTGCGCGTCCATTGTTCTAGTACATATAATCAAGGAGGTTGACGGCATTGATATCCCTTCTGACTGGATGCCTTCCCATTTCTCGGTTTCTTAATCGCATCTCACTGGAGATCTGTTAGCCACAACATCCATCCATGTTCGTACTGTATCTCTGCATCCGTTCCGAGTCCAGAACTGCGGAGCGCAATGTCATTTCCACCTGTTCCTCGCTCTTTCTGCGCCGTCCGAAGAGGTTTGATATACATCGGTAGCTTCGCATCATAGCCCAATGCTTGGTCTGATGGTTCGGAATCCACCAGCAGGAGTATTAAGCAAACATTATGTAGATCAAACTCCCGGCAAGTCATGGCTTGAAGTTGGCTTCGCAGGCTACCGTTGAAGCCAACTCCCAGCACATTTAGTCGCATCAGGTTCCTGTCTTGTGTATACCGAGTAGCTGTGCCGATGACCTGCTTTCGGTTGCAGGCGTTTCTTGTCGTCCGATATCTGCAAATGCAAACCATCCACTCACTGACATGTCATCGCTACCAATCGGGCCGACGCATTGGAGAAAACAAGTCGCCGTGACAGTAAACGCATCAAGTTGCGGCTTCGTCAAAACATACCCAAAGCCTCGTGACAACGGCGCAACCTTTCTCTCTGTCGTTATTGAGGGCTGCGCTGCCTGTTTGCTCGCCCAGTTGATCAGCCCAGCGGGTTGAAGAATGAGGCTCCAGAGCCTTCCTCGGACCCCTACCTCGTGGTGGTCGAAAACACGTTACATCCATCTCTGTATTCCTCCACAAACACCTCTCCGCCCTAAAAATCCACCAGTGCCCGCAGGACTTGCAGCACGTGTATAACATTGAGTGGCGGATGAGCAAGATTAGAACCAGATGATTGGGCAGAAGAAAAAGGGAAGAAACTCGTGTGGTACTAGTGGCACGGCGTCAGTTCTACTTCCCCTATCCCATGTTCCCGGCGGCAACTCCACCGGCCGACAAGGAGCTGAAACGCGGATTATGCCCTGTTTAACTTGCAACAACTCGTCGGAATGTTCGTTGGACGGAAATGAAACATTCATCTACATGTTGCCCTCCTCATCATAATCCTAGTTCGTCTTCGTCGCGGTGGCCAGCAGGGTTGACTCTACTAAACAGCTCGGCCAAGACCATACGAGGTCCCGCCTCGCTGCTTCGCGTAGCCCGCCGGCACTGGCTCTGCAGTATACCCATGGTAAGATTTGACTTGCCCAGAGCCCGTGGCCGGTTTTCCTGGCACAGGCTCAGCTCGTCGATGCCTTCCGTTGCCCGCGCGTCTCCGGACTGGTTGCCATGATCATGTGCCTCTGCTCTCGACCTTTTCCCTGCCTGTCGCCGGTCCACCTGGAGGCCGTCTGGCTCGCTCGCCGCCTCATCTATTCTCATTGAAGGCCCGGTTTCTTTGACAGTTGTCCTTGTCATGTCCAGTTCGGATTGGTCCCATTGATCGTCAAGTGAGCCACATCTGTGCCTGCTGCTCCGGCGAGGCACCACAACATCCGCTGGTGCAATACCGTTTCGCCGTCTTGCTACTGGACTCACCGCAATCCACTCACTGATGCCTTCTTCCCACCGGAAGCCCGTAAAGGTCTCTTCTGAGCCGCTGTTTGCGTCGGCAGAACGATCCTTGTTAGTCGAGGCTCCCGTCGAGGTCTCGGCAAATACGAGGTCTCGCAGGTCGTTGGTCTTCTGAGCCAAGAAAAAAGCACCTTCAGCTCGTAACCTTGCAAAACATGGGACTCCAAGCTGGTCCACCAGCCTGCAGAGTCTGGCGAAGTATTGGCTAGACGGCCGAGATGTAGCCCTGCTACAGCACTGAGCAACTGAGCAGGTAAGAGCAACGGCAATATCGAGTATCTGGCCGCTTTTCCCACCCGCGCCCGAGTTTTGTCGCTGGCCGAGACTACCTTCGAGGGTTTCGATGGTGGCTTTGAGTTGTACCACGCTGTCCTGAGTTGGATCGGGGAACGACGTGAAGAATATTGCCAGCAATAGGGGAGATGTGGCCTCCCTACTTGCGTGCTGGCTTCTCACCAGCCTCAGCGCTTGGTAGAGTATTTGCAGCACTATCCTCTGCGTTCTGCTCCACCGCCCTGCTACTCTGCCGCTCGCGACGTCGCCGAAATCTTGCGAGATCATGGCCATGGCTGACAGAGCGCCGAGGACACTCATCAATGTCAGCTTGGTAGCATTGTGTCTTGTGCTGAGCTCTGGCGTGCGTCTCCTTCGCCTCGGAAAAGTGGCTGTGCACAAGACTGCAAGTCCCGCGGATGCAAATCGAATTGCAGATGAACATGCTTTCTGCCCAATCATTGCAGATGCTGCCGTGGTCCACCAGAACCCAAAGGTTTTCGTTGAAACTGTGTCGGGGGGGAGGTGTCCGCTGAGCAAGAGAGAGGCAAAGGCGTCAAGCAAGGACGACTCGACAATGGGATTGTCTGCAAGGCCGGGCAAAGAGGTCAATAGCTGACCTCCCGTCCTGCTGCCGAGTGATTTTGCATCTTCTGACGGACCGTGACAGGAGAGATAGAGCAGGGCCATGGTGAGCTCTGCTGTTTCTCTGGGGCATTGCATAGCTCTGCAATGCTCGATGATGATGCGTATGAATTTAACGTCCAAGAGACCTTCTATAATAACCTCCTTTAATAGGTAAATGGCGTGTGCCCTGAGGACAATTCGAAGGTAGCCCCAACCATTGCCAGAACCGCCCAGTGTCTCCAAATCGTCATAGACCCGAAGTGAATAGCTCATCTGTTTGATAGAAGACACTGGTCCATGGTTTGCTGCTCTGGATCTTTCCCAAGCCTCAATTTCTGCCGCACACTGAGGTACCTTCAGCAGACACATTGACAAGAGCGACTTCTGACCAACCGGCTTATCCTCAAGCATAGTTGAGCGCAGCAGCACATCCAGGTCGTGGAGGATGCCTTCATATAGTTGGTATTGAGATGGTCGGAAAGAACGTCTTGCACATCCCAGTTCGTTCAACGACGATTCTAGAGGGCCGCGTTTGCCCACTCTCGGAAACATACAGAAGTCTCCTTTCTTATCGCATGGTGGCAGGTCAGACGAGACTGTCGTCGTCATCATGTCATGTTTGACCTTGCGTAAGATTGGAGTTGAAACATGGGGTATACCCGAAGCCGAGGGATTAGGCCCTGGATGACAGCCGCTCTGGATGCGAAGGGGACCTCTTGACACTGGACGATACTCATCCGTGGACGCACCCGTAGGCGATCTCCTGGAATATGTTCGGCGGGGGCGTTTTCGATGTCCTTCAACAATGCTGTTGTCGTCCCGAACCCTTGCTTTCTTCGCTGGCTGGTGATGAAGCGCCCCGCCAGTGTTACCATTCTCACACGCGTCTTGTCCTAGAGAAACGGTATCTGCCAACGCAACTTTTCGCAGGGCAGTGATCCGAGATTGAAGAGGGCGCAGAAGTCGCCGGCACCTCGAGGAAGTCCAAGACAGACCACTAGACTGCTCCATATAGCGAAACTCGTCTGCTTCTCGCCGGGCGGAAAATCCCTGGCCGACAGGATGGTTGTCTCTAGCCATCACAGGCAAAGATTTCCCTGAACCTAGCTCAAAAGGACCGCAGCGGTAGTATATACGGTCAAAAGCCGCATGCATCAAAGCCAGTACACGGGGCCCAGACCCCGAACAAGCTAGGGCTGTTGACCGAGGCTGAGGTAAGGAGGAGTGCGTGTTCGCGTATCGCGTCGAGTTTGACAAGTTGTTCTCAGCGAACGTTGACAGATGTAAGACCTAAAGGAAACTAGCAGCAAGATGTCGTTGTGATATACTGCTTGTAGATGAGAGTGCGCTTGGTAAAGTGTGCTTAATGTACGGATCGCCGAACAGTGATGCAACGTAAATGTGTATTTACTTCATCAAATTGGATGTTTACTTATTTCCTAACCGGGTATGGTGCGGTACACGTGCAGATCTATGGTCCCAAATTGGACAGAGCAACCAATCAAAACGATGCCACGTGATCTGAAAAGCTATTACGGGGCCGGTTCCCCCTTACACGACCTACTACGTAGGTACTCATTATGAGTGGAGTAGGAACCCTGGGCACGGGGAAGAACTAACGACAACTGGCAGCGTAAAAGCTCTCCCCAATACTGAAGCGGAGTGGGTTGAGAACCCCCTCCCCCCCTTCCTGAGAGCTCTAGCTTTGCCGGGCCGGTGCATTGCCGTCAATTGCGGAATGACAACGCGATTTTTTTTCTGCCGTGAATTTTTTCCCCCCCCGTTGCTCCCAAAAGGCAGTCTACCTACCCTACACTCTCTTCACCTTCATACTCTCTTCTACCTATCCCACCCGTCCCTTCTCCGATCTGCGACTGACTGGCTGTCGTGCTGAAAGACGCTTCTTTTTCTCAGGCTTAGCGTCGGTTGCCTCTATACGTCACTTGGGGAGTTGTGCATCTATCTTCTGTTAGACCGCTCCTTAACCTTCCACTTCTTATTAATTGCGTACCTTCATTGGTTTGTGCGATTGTTGAATTCCACCCAACCCTCTCCGCTTCGAAGTCTCGATATATACTCTTCCCACCTCCTCTTTTTTCGTCCCCGGTTCAGTTCATACACCGGTACATATACATTCCTCCCTCCGTGTTATTGTGCAACACTTGAGTATCAATGTCCCAATCCGACCAACCTGCAGGCAAAGGTAGTACCACCACCATTTGCGGGCACAGATATCCCACAGTCAATGCCCTTGGTAGCAATTCCATAATGCTAAACATGATCAATCGCAGACAACGCCTCAAAGGAGCCTGCGCCTCCTGTCGAGGTCCATGTCGAGCCTCAAGCTGAGGGCAATGAGGTTGACCAGGGCCTGGAAGGTGACTAAGACCATCTCCCACCTTAGGTCCGGGACACTGACGCAGTATAAACAGCCTTGATTACTCTCACTATCAAGCTTCCCCACGAGCCCGGTCAAATGCAGATCACGGTCAGCTGCGCCGGTTCTACTTCAGAGTACGTCTGCTAACTAGCATGACACAGGTCTCGCCTCAAGAGCAGGTTCACGAAGTTCGACAGTCCATTATCGACCTCCCCGTGGCATTCCAGTACACTTGCTTCCACTTGGAGCACCACGGCCAGCGCATCAACGACTTCCTTCCCATTTCCGAAATCCAAGGCCTGACCGAGGACCCCGAGGTCAAGCTGGTTGAAGATCCTTACACTGAAAAGGAGGCGCGCATACACCTTGTCAGAATTAGGGAGCTCATTGGCGCTGCGGGAGACCGCACCGATGCAGTTCAGGGCATCCTCCCTGGTTTGTCCCTCCTGGACACTGTCGCGCCACCGCTGGAAGAACAGGCCAATGGAGAACAGCCTCAGGTTGTCAGCGAAGTAAAGGAGGACTACACCTTTGATGCCCCTGTTCCTGTCACGACTCTGCTGCCTCCTGTTGAGGAAGAGGAGCCCCCCAAGACGATCAAGTCCATTTCCCTCTCTGCCTGGAACCCGCCGCCTGTCCACCTGAAACAAAGGGGGCACCTTTTGTATCTCGTGACTACGACCAACGAGGGCGAGCAGCATCAGATCACCGCTCATGTTGGAGGCTTCTTTGTCAACAAGTCATCCAACTCAAAGTTTGACCCCTTCCCTCGTCCAACCCCCAAAGGTGCTTCGGCGCATTCCCTACTCGGCCTTCTCGAGGTACTCTCGCCCTCCTTTTCGGAATCCTTTCTCAAGCTGCAGGAGTACAACAATCGCAAAGATCCTCTTGCGACGTTCCAAATTACAAACGCAATACCTGCAGCGCCATGGATTGTGCCGTCTTCAACCTCTCCTCTATGCACCCACAGCCCCGATGCGACACGATCCCAGGAGACGTACCTTATTGCTGGTGCCGATAACACCGACACCCTGCGAGATTGGAACGAAGAGTTTCAATCAGCGAGGGAGCTTCCCAAGGATACCGTCCAGGACCGTGTTTTCCGCGAGCGCCTAATGTCCAAGCTCTTTGCTGACTACAACGATGCGGCCACTCGCGGTGCCGTGCTTGTTGCTCGCGGTGAAATACCTCCCTTGAACCCTACGGAGTGCAAGGACGCCCAGATCTTTGTGTACAACAACGTCTTCTTCTCTTTTGGCGCCGACGGCGTTGGCACCTTCACTTCTGAGGGAGGAGACGAGGCTGCCCGTGTTGCCACTGGTAAGGATGTCGCTGGCGTCAGGTTGGTCAACCAGCTTGATATCGATGGCCTCTTCACCCCTGCAACGGTTGTGGTCGACTACCTCGGCAAGCGCATCGTTGGTCAGAGTATCGTTCCGGGCATTTTCAAGCAGAGGGAGCCTGGCGAGAACCAAATCGACTACGGCGCTGTTGATGGCAAAGAGGTGGTGGCTTCAGATGAGCGGTTTGCTTCCGTTTTCGCGAAGCTGTCACAGGCTTTGAAAGTCAAGAAGCATGCTGTCTGGGATAAAGATGGCAAGCGCATTGACCTGGAGGCCAGCGTTGAAACCAAAGGTCTAATGGGAACTGATGCTAGGAAATATGTCCTTGACTTGTATCGCGTAACTCCCTTGGACATTGACTGGCTGGAGGAGGAAGGCGAGGCCGAATATCCTCACCGAATGGCTGTTCTCCGCCCTGAGCTGATCGATTCGTACGGAAGAAAGAAGATGAAGGCTTGGGTTGACGAGGAGTTGGCTCGGCGTGGCCAGATCGCAAAGGATGCAACCAAAGAGGATACACCGGCTGAGCCCAAGAAGTCTAAGCAAGTTTCGGCGAAGGACGATGGGAGCGACGATAGTGACGACAGTGATGACAGCGACGACAGCGAGAGCGAGAGCGAGAGTGAAAGTGAGGACGAGGCGGAACCCGACAAGAAGGCTGTCCAGGAAGACAAGCCCAAGGAACCGGAGGGCACGGAGGCGCCGAAAGAACCCAAGGAGTCCAAGGACCACATCGACCTCTCCAACTTTTCGTTCTCCCTCAACCCCGACGTTTTCAGCGGGCAGATTCCTCAGACTGACGCTGAGAAGGCCGAGATGAAGCAAGATGAAGAGGATGTTCGCCTTGCGTCCAAGTACCTTCGTGAACAGGTCATCCCCGACCTCGTTCGCGAGCTTACCGACTGCGACATCAGCTTCCCCGTGGACGGGCAATCCCTCGGCCGCCTCCTGCACAAGCGAGGCATCAACATTAGATACACTGGTAAGGTGGCAACGCTTGCCGAAGATCCTCGTCTGAAGTGCCTGAAGGACATTTGTGTCCAAGACATGGTTGCCCGATCTTTCAAGCACGTTACTGCCAACTACCTCCGTCACTTGCCGGTACCTTTCAGTTCGTCGTGCATCTCTCATCTGCTCAACTGCCTCCTGGGCTACCAGCTGAACCCTAAGCCCGCTGCCGAGATCGACTCCGATCTGAAGTCGTTGTACTCTGATGCTGAGCTATCATTCCAGCAGGTGAATCCTGAGTCTCTTCGAGCCAGCATCGCCGACGAGGTCCTCAGGCGATTCAGATACAAGCTGGACTCGGAATGGCACACCAATGTCAAGCCTTTGCAACTACTTCGCGAGATTTCCTTGAAGCTTGGCTTCCAATTGCAGGCCAAGGAGTACAACTTCACCGACAAGCCTGTTACGCAGGTAACTTCTGCTACTGCTGCTCCTGCCGCCAATGGCACGCCCGCGACCAACGGACAAACCAATGGGGAAGGAGGCAAGAAGAAGAAGAACAAGAAAACTTCAGCGAAGGACGCATCTCTGGTATTCTCAACACCACCGCCTCCGGCAACCACCTTCACCCCGGACGATATTGTCAACGTTGTGCCTGTTGTGAAGCACTCCTGCCCCCGTAGCGCTCTCGCTGAAGAGGCCTTGGAAGCCGGTCGCATTTCCATTATGCAGAACCAGCGGAAGCTTGGTCAGGAGCTTCTCCTTGAGTCGCTGTCTCTGCACGAGCAGATTTACGGAATCCTTCATCCCGAGGTCGCACGTGTTTACAATACACTATCTATGCTGTATTATCAGCTAGATGAGAAGGAAGCCGCCGTAGAGCTCGCCAGAAAGGCTATTGTTGTGTCGGAGAGGACCGTTGGTGTTGACTCGGCCGAGACCCTGCTCAACTATCTCAACCTGAGCTTGTTCCTTCATCAGGCCGGTGACAGCACCAGTGCCCTGACTTTTGCCAAGCACGCGTTGAAGCTGTGGAAGATCATCTACGGCGCGGATCACCCCGACTCCATCACCACCATCAACAACGGTGCCGTGATGCTCCAGCACCTGAAGGCCTACCACGAGTCCCGTCTGTGGTTCGAGGAGTCTCTTCGCATCTGCGAGACCGTCTTCGGCAAGAACTCCATCAACGCCGCCACCCTCCTCTTCCAGCTCGCACAGGCCCTGGCCCTAGACCAGGACTCCAAGGGCGCTGTCAACCGCATGCGCGAGTCCTACAACATCTTCCTCGGCGAGCTCGGTCCCGAGGACAAGAACACCAAGGAGGCGGAAAGTTGGCTGGAGCAGCTGACGCAAAACGCCGTTTCTATTGCCAAGCACGCTAAGGACGCGCAGGCAAGGCGTCTGCGCGCCGGCATCCGCTTCACGCCCAAGGGTGCTCCCTATCAGGCCTCCTCCGCGGCCCCGAGCGTGTCGAGCGGACCAGCTAACGTCGGCCCGCAGCTGGGCGGATCTTCGCAGATGGACTCGCGTAGCATCGACGAACTGATCAAGTTTATCGAGGGCACCGACCAACAAAGCAAGACCTCCAAGGGAAGGCCGAGCAGGGGCAACCCCAAACGGAGGGGCAAGTCTTCCAAGTAAAACTGAGGAATACCCCAAGACAAAGGAGCACTTGACCGTTGACATGTCAGAGCTTCCGGCCAACAGTCGCCTGGGATCGCCTTGATGGCTGCAACTACCTAGTATACCTAGTGTCGAGAGACTCTACTATGATGACGCCGGAGCATGTGTATTTTATAGATAATTGGTTGGGCATGGAAAAAGGGGGCGGGTGCATCTGTGGATACCTCGACATACATATAGGCATGCGGAAAAGTCGCATGGGGGCAGTGCCCTTCAAAATAACAACACTATCTTCGCTCTTCACTTGACACTATAAAACCTTGACAAAGCAAATGAGAGGCATCGAATTCATTAGTCTTGATCCAAAGTGCCATCCTATTTCTTTCAGGGATGGCCATTCATGGCGCTAGCTACGGACAATCCCCGACTCACAGGTGCATGGTACGACCCGATGCTTTGGAAACCCCTGCCGCTGTAGTCAATACCAAGTTTGGGAACGCTGGACAATGCGCGAAGAAACTTACTTTGCTAGATCAAAGCCTTGATCTTCTTCGATCTCGGGAGGATTGGACGGCTCACTTGGCGCCTCTCGTGAAGACTCCTTATGGTGAGATCGTGTAGGACTATTTGGCGACTTTACAGGAGGTGGACTGCTGCTTTGCGGGATGCCACCCAAGGAAGGCTTAGACGGACTCATGTCGAAATGAGCAGCAGGCTTCAAGGGCGTGCTCCCAATGTCTGCGTACTTCCAGAACGGCGCTGGCGAGCTGGTAGGCATATGCTGACTCGGTCGTTGAGCAGTGCTCGGAGGAGCCAACCGAGGATGGACGCGGTGAGGCGCTGGCGTCACGAAGGACGTATTTTCGTCTGGAAGGTAGGAAGAGGTTAGTGTGGGTGAGTGGTCATTGTAGCTGGTCGAGGTGAAGCTGTTCGCTGCAGGAGCGCCGCCTTTGCGTGGTCGCGGCAGGGGGCTACCGTCGATAGTCAACGCCGTGCTTGGAGGCGCAAGACGACGTGTGCTGCGGTCCGGGGTAGACTGGACAGCAGCCAAAGATGAACTTGGTGGCGGCGATCCAGTCGCCGAGACTTTGCGCTTTCTCGCTGACGCAGGATCTCTGGCGTTCACGTCCCTTGGCCCATGAGTGATGTAGTTCAACTGACTGGGCGATGATGGCGCAGATGAACCTCGGTGGCCACCTCGGCCACCCTTGTATGCGCTTCGAGTCATCTCCTCCCGAGCCTCTGGGACAATTTGCCACTTCATGCCCTTGCCAGGCTCATCCGTGGATCTGGCAACCTTGTCGAATGCCTTGTTCAGGGACAAGTTATGACGGATAGAATTCTGTAGTAGAGTTAATGAATATTCAAGGGAAATCAGAGGTAAACGCACCTGCCAGCCAGCAGCCTGCTGGTGCCTGTAGTACGCGTAGTTATTCATGATGAAGTTATAGATACCATTGAGGTTGAGTTTCCCCTCAGGCGTGTTGATAATCGCCTGGGTGATCATTTGCGCATAGCTATACTGGGGCTTGATGTGCTTATTTTCGTCAAGGCTAAGGTCCAGATCATTTGAGTTCAGCAGTAAGGTTCCAGAACTCGAGTACTGTGGTGACTTGTGCTGCGAAGGCGTTGGCTTCCCGCGGATAGCAGAGGGAGGAGTCCCTGGTCGTTTGTAGTCTGCCGGGGCTGGCGCAATCGGCTGGCGGAATTGCTGACCTCGGGAACTTCTGATGGTTGAGCCCAGCGTCGATGACGGCTCCTCCGGCAACTCAGTTCTCGGCTGAGGAGGGCTTCCAATATGCTGCCGTAACAGGCCGGCCCTCTTGAGGTAGAGAGAATCGATGTGAAGGGGGCTGATCTCGGTAGGCAGAACAAAGATCATTTCAGTGCCACCAACTTCTAGAACCTCGCCACCCTCTAGGCGACGCAAACTTCCTTGCTTGAGGCCGGCGTTGTTCACTTTGACTCCATTTCTACCCTTGACCTCAAGATACCACACTTCCTCTTTAGAACTAAAGTAAATGCGGGCGTGCTGGCGCGAAATCATCTTGCTCGGACCAAGGTCAATGTGAATGAATTCTTCGTCGTCCTCAGTGACTCCCTCAGACGGGCGACCAATATTGACAATGAGTTTGGTAATGTAGAACGTCCAGTCCTGCGCCGCGATCTTAGCGTAGGCCTGGACGCCACTTCCGTTCGCTTCGTGTATCGAGTTCGCATGGTCTTTGCTGGCCTGGGCAGGACCTTCTTTGGGCACCTGGAAGTGTTGTACGACCTGGGCAAGTAGTTGATCATCATCGCTTATGGGCTGGCCAGATTGGTCGGCAGTGAGGCTAGACTCATCTTCGTCGGCGGGCTCGACAGGCAGAGGTTCATCGACCTTGACAGTGTCAGCAAGGAATCAAAGTCAAAGATGAATCAACTAAGAAATTCAATCAAGTTACCTTCTTACGCCGTTTGGCTGGTCGAGTGGGCGAGCTATCCTCTATTCTTGAAGGAGAGGTATCGCGGCGGGCGTCACGGCGGGTGCGCTGAGAGCGCTTCGCTGAGGCGGGCATGGTGTAAGAGGATTAAGCATGCGGCACCTCTGGAGGAGAATGACCAGAGCTGAGGGGAAGAGCAGGTCGCGCGTGAGGGGATAAACAATGGCGGAAGCGTATGTTTAAGTACTCGGTCTCAGACGTGTGAGGAATGAGGGGGAGGCAAGGTCGTGTCTCGTCAACTCGTGAGTGCTAGGCCAAGTCGAAAGTTTGGGGGCAGACAAATGCCACAGAGAGGTGGTATTTCCTTAGCAAAGAGCTAGAAGGAGGTTGAGGTTGTCTGAGGTTGATCTCTGTGGACACGGTCCTTTGTGGAAGAACAAATCGGGTACACAAGGTTGGTAGTTGGTATTGTTGGTGGTGCGCGTGCAGGGTCAAGCGCACAGGTCCTGGTCGACAGTGTAGGTCGCTGGACGATGGCTAGAGGATCTTCGACGTTTTGCGTAGGATGACTCGAGGGCTGTGGTAAAAATGGGATTCGGTTTTCGGTCCAAGTTCCCAATAGCCGTGGCTTCAAGAGTAAGCAGAGGTGGTGGTGGCGTAGTCGTAGTTGGGAAAGTGGTGGGAGCTGAAGATGTCGGCAGGTCGGCTTGTACAAGGGTTTGAGATGTGATGGTCGCGAATCTCGCGCGTCTTTTTCGGGGGGGAGGGCGTTTTAATTAAGTAAGACACTGTGTGGAGGGAAGGGAAGGAAACAGTGACGGCACCAACTGAATATTTGGGAGGGAGGGGGTTGGACAAAGAAGAGGAGGAAAGGTACCTAGGTACTTGTGTATATTAAGTGCATCTTGAAAAGTCGCGTCCCTCCTGGCCTTGACCCCGTGCTGGTCGTGTTTTCTGCTCTTGGTCGGTTAATGTTTTCTTTCCTTCCGTCTTCCCCAACCTTCCTTGATCAACTGGCCCCACATCTTCACGCGTACAGTGTTTACATACTATGGCTTACAGTACGCTGCATATTAGTACCTAGGGAAAAAGGGTATTCTCTTCTAACCTGCCACCGATCTTTGTTGCAACATCGGCCATTTATTATTGCTTGCTCACCCTTTCATACCATGTGGAGCAGTAGTAAACCACCCAAGGTAAGTATGTAGTCAATATACACGTCCGGCAACCTAAAATGTACTTATCATTCTAGGCCTGGGGCGATGGACTTCAACATTTGTTGACCAACACCTAGGGCACTTGTCAAACTGGAGCCCTCGCTTGTACTCCTGTGACAAAAAAAGAGAGAAAGAGAGAGATAAAGAGACGCACAGCACAAGAGGACAAACCATTACTCGTGTTTGGTGACTTTCTCGATAACGCACCGATGCTTTCAAAGCTCTGGCTTATGCTGTTGTATCTGACCTAATGGCTTTTGGATCTCGGATTGGAACTTGCGATTGGATCCAAGTCAAGGGGGGTAATCTACTCTTACTCCTCACATTCCCCCCTCCCTCCCTGGGGTCCGGAGCTCTTCGTTGTGAGACAACCTCCTCCCAGTGTTAAAACGATGCTGCTATCGCCCTATCCTAGCTGGCTTGGCTTGCTCCTCTGCTCCCTTGATTTCAATATATTATAAGCACGAACATAACTTCATTCACCCTTGACGAACCGGACCATCGGTTTGACGCGAGGACGCAATGGCAATGGTCAAGATGAGAAGTGCACCTGATGTTGGTTCGGATCTTCTTACCCCATACCCCAGGCGAACGAAGACCCCTGGATTTTGACTGGGAAGACGTGTCAAGCACCTTACGCTGTGCGGCCACTCGGCCATCCGGCGTCCATTATTCTTGCCAAATAGGCAGGACGGACCCGATACCGTCACACTGTGATGCAGGACGGCCCACGTTGATAGATCCGACCCCGCCCCCGCCCCCCACCATGAAATCAAATTCTCGGCTTATTTTGTGAAGGCATAAACGGGCCTGGCCGACCAGTACCTAAACTGCCGTTCAATGCACTTCGCTTTCCTGCACCTCCGCTGCAACCCAGGCTGCTCTTCGGGCGTTGTTTGACTGGCCTCGACTAGAATAGGTTTTCAACCTACGCTCGGCAATACGATCGTCGTAGAGTATCAATGTCGGAGAGAAAACAATATGCATGAAATCATCACCCTCCAGCTGGGCCAGCTGAGCAATTATGCAGCAACCCATTTCTGGAACACTCAGGTACAAACAACGCTCAACACATGTGGCATGACCTGCTCTTACACCCCTGGCAGGAATCCTACTTCACTTACTTGGACCAGGACGAGTCCCCGGTGAACCACAATGTTCACTGGCGGCCAGGCGTGGCCCTCGATGGTTCCGAGACATTCCTCCCGCGTACCGTTGTGTACGACCTCAAGGGTGGTTTCGGATCGCTTCGCAAGATCAACGCCTTGTATGACGCAAGCCAGGAAGCGGCACCTGCTCATCTGTGGTCCGTCCCTTGCCCGCGTCATCTTCCTTGCCGTCGACGAGGCTCCGGCTACGACGACTACTAACATAGGTGCTCCGAACACAGGGAAGGATCCCCTCAAGTCCACAGGCAGCCACAAGTTGAACAGACTGCCTATCAGCAGAGTCTCGACTCTGGCACCACGACACCCAAGCTCAAGCTGTCTGACGTCCGGTACTGGTCCGATTTCTCCCGGGTCTTTTACCACCCAAAATCTCTCAACCAGCTCTATGACTATGAGCTCAACTCGTCCATCCGACCGTTTGACAAGTGGACATTGGGAAGAGAGCTTTTTGACAACTTGGACAAGGAGCATGACATTGTTGACCGTGACTTCCGTCCCTTTGTCGAGGAGGCCGACCAGATGCAGGGTCTTCAAATCGTGACGACCATCGACGATGCCTGGGGAGGCTTCGCGACCGAATACGTCGAGCGTCTGCGTGACGAGTACGGCAAGGCCACCATTTGGGTCTGGGGCCTGCAGACTCCTATGCCTGCGGCAAGGATTGTAAGTACACCAAAGCCGTCTGGCGCGCTCTAGAATGCCTGTAGCCTACCCAGCTCACTGACTGAAATCAGGATCAGAGACGTCTCCAGATGGTCAATACTGCAAGAACGATCAAGGAATTGTGCGAAAACGCCTCCATGCTAGTTCCCATGGCCCTCCCGCAGACCCGGCTGCGCTCCAATATCCACATGGACCTGCAGTCCCCTTGGCATGTCACTGCTTTGCTAGGCACCGCTATGGAAACTGCCGGCCTTCCTTCTCGACTTAATTATAGCAGCACTGGTAGTGGCTTACAAGCAACGCTGAGCGACCTAGTTAGTGGCTTGAACCTGCGCGGACGGCAAACCTTGAGCCGTTTGCAAATGAGCATTGTGGGCCCCTCTTCGGAATTAGTTACAGAAGCCCATGCGCCAAAGAGATCTCTGGGCGAAACGGAGAATGAGGATGCCAAGCTGGACACTGACTTGTTTGATATCATGCGAGCGAAGACATTGACAGGAAGGCGGAACATAAACAGTGGCGGTGACAGTCCGCACCTTTTTGGTCAAATGATAACTAGCCGCGGTACGCCGCAAGTGTTGGATGACGGGGACCAAGGCGGACAACGGGCAAAAGCCGAGCTTGTGGAGACCAGCACCCAAAGGTAATGATACTGACACATGTTGCCACCCATGCAATCATATTCACAACTGACCCCGTAAAACAGATACCACACGGATAGGGGGTTCCCCATGCTCGACAGCTTCCCTGAAATTTACCTTGACAGGAGTGGCGAGCCTTCTACCGAGCCTTTTGGTGTCAAAACCAGCCTTTCCACGGATACATCTGTATCAGCAGCCTTGAAAGCTTTGCGTACCGCCGTTTCATCTTCTATTGGTGTCGAGGACCGAGAGGATATCAGCAATGAGTTGGCCGACCTTGCCGAGGCATACCGGGAAGGTTGGTCGAGTGGTAGTGATGACGATGACGACTAAGTGCTTGTCTGCCTACACGTATCGATTAACCCAACCGAAAAGCCAGATCAAGCAGAAAGGCAGAAGAAGGCGACTGCTTCTGCTGCGCTTGAGTACCATCCGGCATCGCATGTCCTCCAAGGCATCAGTCCATGTTGAACCAGCACCCCATTCACAGTAATGTGCCCGCCAGGCAGCGAGCCTCTATCTACTATCAGATGACCAAAGGGGCAAACAGGCAGGAATGCGAGATATGTTCAACTCTATTGTCTGAGCCTAATGGCATCTAATGTACATTGGATCCCGGGCATACCGAGGAATCTGCCCGTATCCGGCCAAGCAGCTTCAGAATAGATTTGCCGTGCACACCAAATGTATGCTCCTGTCACAATCGGCTTGAATGCCAGAGATGTCCCTGAATTGCTCTTTAGTAGTCTCGGCTCTCCCCAGGTCGCTCAGAGCGAGTGAATCTCCGAGAGCAACCTACCAAAAGTCCTCGATACGTACTTTTCTTTCTTTCATCTTCTTGTTTTAATTTGTTTTCCATTGAAAACCCGACCTTGCAAGGGCTTGAAAGGTCTCCAACTGTCAAGCTGACAGCACTTACCCCTTGCCGAGTCATCGATGGTTTTTGGTGGCCAGTCAAGCTATGCTGGGCGAAAACATCATCTGGTAATGTTTGTATGTTGGTTAGCAGATCAAAGGCAAATGGATACGTTGCCAGGGCTGCCAACACCACGGCAGCGCAATGGCAACATTGGTGGCCGCATGCCACATGCTGGTATTTCGTGCGATCTTGAGGCGGAGATGGATGGCGTAGTGTGCCCAAAATTATCAGCCCGCAGCCGTGACGGAAGCTTGTTGACGCTTTGCGGGCGGCTGTGAGTTATCCTATGTAATCTGTCAGTAAATTACTTTGTCGAGGACTCGGTCGCCTCGTGAAATGCCCTCGGGCGTGACCGTAAACTCAAACCGTGCAGTACCTCTGAAGCATTTCGTTTCTTGATCTGTGCTGTGCCGTTTGCATTTGCCTGCTTCTTTTGAGGCCTCTGGGGCTTTTTCTCACCCGGCTCGAAGACATCGTCGGGAAGGTTGAAACTGGACCGCTTTTAGCACGCATTAAGGTATTAGCAACTACGTTTGACCTACCTCCGCACGTGCTGAACAGCTAAGCAATTCAACGTGGGCTCGTACTTTTCCCATGTTGTGCATAGTGTCTTGAAGTTTTCAACTTGATAGGACAAGTCGAGCGATTTCGCGCCTGTTGAGTCAGCTGTATTCCCAACATAGTACGCGCCAGAGGAAGCCAGAACGGCCGACTATCGACCACGGTATCGTCAGCGAAAACCTACCTTCGCTCAGCGTCAGCCCTATATAGTGCGTGGTAGTGAACACCTCGATTAGCGGGGCCGTTTTGTCCCCCTGTTCCATCTTTGCACCGGTGGCGACTGGAATTTCTTGCATGTTGGCAGACGAGCCGCCTTCCTCCTTAAACTCTGGAATTGTGTCTGCGGGTTCAGTTTTGAGTGTAGGAACAGCGTCCGGGTCCGGCTTCAACCCGGGGATGCTGCTCAGTTCTGCTTTCGTCTCGACCTTCTCCTTCACCGGACTTGCGTCATGAACCTCGTCATCTCTGACAAGAAAGGACATGTTTCCAGCCTGGACTTGGTGAACTTCTTCCTCATTCTTACACCGGTGCCGGCGTTCGTAGCCCTTGTTGAACGCATGGGCCAGCGCTATTGATTGATGCTGCTCCAAACCCTGAACCAAGACACGCACCTTGGATTCCACATACCCCGACCAGACCTTGTGGGCTTCCTTGTCCGTGCTAGAAGTGATGACAGAGATGTAGTACTTGTACCCCTGTGTGAAAAAAGTGTGCTTTACGAACAAATCACTCCATGGGCTTCTGCCCAACATGATGGCGTCTGTTATGTCGCATCCTTTTTGGAGCTCTTGCTGGATGACCGTCATGGCTGATCGCGTGATGTTGTAGGTGGCACACATGGAGGGGTATGCGGGAGTGATGACGGGCATGAGATGAAACTGATCTCCTTTGTAAAGCTGTAGCAAGATTAGCAGAGAGACCAAGAGGGCCAGGGCTGGGATCAGGGCCGAGGACGTGGCGAGGAACAACCTTGGGATTCCAAACGCGGACCTGGAGAGGACCACCCTCGACATGCTTAAGGAGCACCGGTTGTGGCCACGGCCAGCGGCGCATGATATGGAAAAATTTATTGACAATGACGGAGCTTGCAGCTTTCGGATACAATTGGCACACACGGGCAACTAACATGGCCCATGCCACGCCGCCGGGGAATCCCATGATGTTGGCGTAAATGGCACGTCGTTGTGCCCAAAGCTTGATGGCGCGCAAAGCCAACTTGAAGGTGGCTTGTTCGGGAACCAAGCTTAAGATCTCGTCCGTCACCCGAGTGCCATTGAGGGATCGCAACTCTGCTTCGTCAAGACCCCGTAACAGGCCGGAATCCTGGACGTTGAAGTCCTTGGGCAGTTGTTTGAGCATGGCAATACGAGAGAAGATCAGATCAATGCTAATGCCAGAAAACTCGAATTTGATGATGGGCACGAAAGCGTCGGCAACAACGGCCATGTCTGTAATGGCGCCAGGAGGGGCCATTTCTTTGAGTAGGTCGGGAAAAATCTCGAAATAGTCGGCGCGTGTGACGTACTTCGGGGCGACGACGAGGGTATCGATATCGGAGCCAGGGCCATATACGCCCAAGCGGTAGCTACCATAGGTGAAGATCTTGCCCCTGGCATCTCTGATGAGGGCGTCGCCTTCCTCCCGCTTTCGGGCGACTCGTTTGACGAATTCGTCGCAAATCCGTGCAAGATGCTCGAGAACCGTTTCCCTGTAATCCATTGACGAAATGGTCAGCATGAAGAGCACCGCACTGATGTGCGTGGAATGAACGATAGTGCTTGCCTCTTTTCAGTGTCTGCTGGGCTCTCGAACGTGTTCTGCCTTCGAAGCTCGTCGATAAGGGCTTGCATCGCATGGTTCTCTGCTTCGGTGGGGAGAGCCAATGAGATGGGCGGCGTTACGCCCAACGGTCTTTCCTCGCTGGTCATGATAGGCGATTGCTTCGGGATGGTGCTGACCAGAGAGGAAATCCGCGAGGAATGATCCAGCTGATGGGAGAATGGCGTTTGGGCGGAGCGGTCACCTGGCCAGGCGATGAAGACAATGGAGATGGATCTGAAGCGAAAGGATCAGGAAGTGGGAGGGGAAAGCTGTCGAGATGGAGGAAGGTTGCTTTTGACAAAAGCAACAAACCAAACGCAGGCGCTGTTGTAGTACCGTGTCTGAGCTCAAGCCGAAAAAGTACTAGATAGAGCCTGGCACTTTACCTCTCTGGCTGGGACGCGAGGCTCAGTAGGGGGTGGTGAGGCGCGATACTAGGTAGGTAGGAGGTAGTTTGCAGCAGGAGACCCAAGCAAGACAGGGCACTAAGGCAATCGAATTTTACTTTCCGCCAATCAGAGAGCATATCGCTTCGCGACTAGTGGGGCTGTGAGCTGCGACCATCCCAACCTGGGTAGATAGGTCGGATCCGTGTAGACCTGTGATAGAGTATCATTTTGAGAACGCGATGAGAGCGTGTGGAAGGAACAGATCGCAGCCTGAGGATTTACAACCCTGCGACTCGTCGAATTGGTTTGGCTGCTTTTGTCTTTTGGCCTGATAACCCGGTCAGCTTCTTCACTGTACCTGGTTTTTGGTCATGTCTAGCTCCACGCTAGAAATTGGACGGCAATGGTAAGCAAAATGAGTTGGATGGCGGGCGGGCGGGCGGGCGGGCGTAACACTGTGGGACAACATGTATACTGATGGAGGCGTTGGACGTAACTTTATGCTGCTTGGTCCATTAACTCCTCATTTACTTCAACCCGGATTCAGCCGACAGTACTGGCAATGGCAGGAACACCTACGTCTAGATGTATTGGTTATCCTATCAGAGACAGTCGTTGCATCGGCCATTCGACACAATACTGGATGCTTCCAGTGTGCCGTGCCAAGTAGGTGCTGCCTTACCACCATGTAAACCAACCTCTCAATCGAGTCAAAGAAGCCGTAATTAACGCGGGCCCTTTAGACGAGAAGCCACGCTAGGCCCCCGATAAGCCCAAGACCACCGACCATCTCCAAGGTGTTCCAGCTCTGCCATTTGAGATCCGCCTTGAGCTGCAGCAGGCCTAGGGGGTCCTGATGTCTCACCAGCGCCCAGTTTTGATCTGAGCCTGTGCTGTGCCTCCTGCTGCTAAGAGGCCGTCCAAGATCTCTCCGTCCCCGGGCCCGAGTTAATGCCATATCCGTGCCGCCATTGACGCCCGGCATGGAACGCTTATCCCGACACGATTCTCTCACCCACACATCTGCCTGTTCCCGTGCTCGCCTCTCCCGAACCGCCCTCTCATTGGCTAAGCTGCGTTGCAGATCGGCTGCCCAATCCGTGAGCTGTACTCGGCAGAACCTCTCCTCGTAACGAGCATAGTTTGGAACACAACTCATAGCGAACGGTGTCAATGACCCTGTCCGGGTGCGAAGTAATCGCCTGTCCGTACATCCATCCATCCGCAGAGAAAGACCTGCAGAACTGTTGCTGGTCTTGGGACGGTGAAGGCGCCAGCCCAAAAGTTTCGTGGCAGCGGTATGACGAAGCCATGTTGCTCCATCCACGCTGAATATACTATCCAACAAACGTGGGAGGTCCGTCGGCGCAAGAGGTTGTACGTATTCGGAGCTCATGAGCAGGCTAGCGTCCATAACGTCGTGGTCTGACCCCAACTCGCTCGATATGGCGTAAATCTCTGGTTCCTGTGCGTTTGATGTCTTGAGAGCAAAAGTGAACAGCCTCAGACCTGCTTCAGCTAGTTGTTGAGTGATGCGCGCTTTGCTTGACGTGACTTGCTCTGGTGTCAAGGTATCGGCATGAGCGAGAAGTGGTATCACATTCGTAAGGGGCTCCAGTTGACGAATATATTGAAAGTCCGTTAGGGTAAGGCCTATATTCTGCTTCAGAAGCTGTCGATCGAGAGAAAGGGGGGGAAGTCTGACCTGAGTTGGCTATTGTGTAGAGCACAGCATCAACGAGTAAGCCGCCACTTCCGCTGATAGTTTTCAAGACATCTGGGTCCTCCATACCGTCAAGGCGGTTATTCTGAAGGTGAGATTCAACGTATTGCGAAACCTGACCGACGGTATCCACGGGCTATTCCTGTCAGCTGGGCGCAAGGTAAACATGCGAGGGACGATCTATACAACATACTCGACACGTTTCCTGATAGCCCGGTGTATCCACTAGGCAGATGTTTCTGTCTAGTATGGTGTCATCGACACTACCAGTGCCAGATACACAACTCGTTTGCAAAGATTCTTTCCACCAAGGTGGATATGGCCTGGTGCTGGCGAAAGTCTCAGTTATCTGGAAAGTGCCCTGGAGAATAGGAGGATCATTCGGTAGCGTATTCGCCGGCAGCAAGCCCGCGGACGCCATCGCAACCGGCATGGTTGGGTCGACGTGGACGATGTGGGAGCAAGATTGGGTTATCGCTCGGATCAAGGCAGTTTTCCCTAGGCCTGAAAGATCGAATCTGATCAGTGATAAATCCGGATGCTATATTCAACCAGTAGCACGTACCTGACCTCCCAGCCACAAGGATTTTGAGCCTACCAATGCTCTTCCCGGTTTCTGTGAAGGGCCTCCGATTAGGAATGTTAATGGTAGGCATAATAAACTGCTGGACAGCTTCGCCGCTGTATGCACTCGGAGTTTGGCCATGCTCTGAGGCTCCAAATGCGCTCATGACGAAGCTTTCCTGGTATTCGGATAGTGACCCAGCCAAGGAATTGCGCCGAGATGAAGAGCTGCTAATGGCCGAAGAAGATCCAGATACGCCATACAATATTGGTGTCATGGGTTGAGATGTAAATAGAGGCGGAGGGGTCTGTGAAACCCTCGGTGACATGCTTGCTGTAGGGACTGATCGATGAGCTGAGGCATCACGGGGTGGCAATGCGGAGGTGGAACGAGGGACGGTTGGAAGTGGAGCAGTACTGAGTTCACGGTTCGGGGTAGAGATGTCGCTGAGCATGGTGTGCGCGGTCTGTTTCCGCTGGTCACGCAGTCGGGGAGCGAGAGAACACTGCGCTGTCAGTGAGGAATCTATGGTAGATTCGCTGGTGAGGATAAAAGACATCTGGGTGGCGGTAGACTGTGAAGCGGAAGCGAAGCTGTCCGAGGCTCCATCACTCGAGGAAGCGTTCCCTGCGAACGCATTGCTACCAGGTAGAGGTCGCATATCGTAACGAGGGTATCATCAGTTAGGTGAAACTTAAAGTGGCCAAGAAGATCAAACTGTGGAAAGTGTTCAACATAGGTAGAGGTATGGTGGACAGATATTCTAACGGACACCTAAGCATGCAGTTGGAATTGGCGTCAATGTGAGGCCGCTGTGGCCGAGGCGGTGATGGTGTTGGCGCTGGAGATGGCGGGGGCTAGCGATAAGGTTCCTGGGAGGTCAGGAAAGTACTATGTAAGGTGATAAGAGGTCCAGTGGCAGCAGCGTGTGACCATTTTTGTACTAGTGCGGGGTGTGAGTGGAGACTTGGGGGCCGTGAGTGGACATATCTACGAAGTACTACCTGCCTAGGTAGGGGATTATTGGGTACATCTTCAGACGCTCAGTGCCGGGTGTCCAAGTCCAGATGAGTGCAGAGCAGTTAGGTGGTGGTGCTCCGTTGAGATGTCCCTATTGGACGGCAAGCGCCCCTAAACTCCCACCCAGTCCAAGGTGCCCCTCCTCCCTGACGGGCTCTCCTTGTCTTGGATATTTATTCAATTATCAGCAACGCCTTCCAAGCACTGCTCGCAATTTAGTGTAGTGGCGAAAATGTACATAACATTTTCGCGCTCCGCCCGCTTTTCAAAATGTACTTGTCAATCTGACTTAGGCATAGATACCTACAACCATACCTACAACCATACCTACCTAAGGTACCTATCCGCAACCCGCGTCTACGAACCGACATACAGTAGAACCCAACCCAGCCCACGCCGCATTCGCGTCATTTGTTCAACGCTGAATCGCTCGCCTCGCCCGCATATCCCGCCGCTCTGCCTTGTCGCTTGATCGTTTAATCCGCCGACGCAACCCATTGAACTACTCAGGACAGTATTCATAGTCTCGACTTATCGTTACCGTCCTATCACCAAGCGTCAAGCTTTGCGGCTCAGCGCTTCGTCACACGATACGTCTGGTCGACATACGCCTTCCTCTTCTTGGACGAGGAGTCGGCTTGCTTTAAGAAAACGCAGACGACGACCACCTACCCCAGCCCGCCAACAGCGTCCCCGATATTCAACAACAGAAATGGACGGTAAGAGACACCCGAGCTCGTTTCAGCAGCTTGAGAAGCTCGGCGAAGGCACATACGCGACTGTACGTTTTCCTCTCTTACCCGACATGCTACGTCCTGGTGGCTAACCGCCAACTTGCAGGTATTCAAAGGTCGAAACCGGCAAACGGGAGAACTTGTTGCACTCAAAGAAATCCACCTAGACTCGGAAGAAGGCACACCCTCAACTGCGATCCGAGAGATCTCACTTATGAAGGAGCTCAAGCACGAGAACATTGTCGCCCTCCACGATGTCATCCATACCGAGAACAAGTTGATGTTGGTCTTCGAATATATGGATGGCGATCTGAAGAAGTATATGGACACCCATGGCGACAGGGGTGCCTTGAAGCCGCACCAGATCAAGTCTTTCATGTACCAGCTCTTGAGAGGCATTGACTTTTGCCACCAGAACAGGGTTCTGCATCGAGATCTGAAGCCTCAGAATCTTCTCATTAACGGCAAGGGACAGCTCAAGCTTGGTGATTTCGGGCTGGCCCGCGCCTTCGGCATTCCCGTGAACACTTTCTCCAACGAGGTCGTCACGTTGTGGTATCGTGCGCCGGACGTCCTCTTGGGAAGCAGGACGTACAACACAAGCATCGATATATGGTCTGCAGGATGTATCATGGCGGAGATGTACACCGGCAGGCCATTGTTCCCAGGCACAACGAATGAAGATCAAATTATCAGGATTTTTCGTATCATGGGAACACCTACCGAGCGCACCTGGACCGGTATTACCCAATTTCCCGAGTACAAGCCGACGTTCCAGATGTACGCCACCCAGGATCTTCGTCAGATTCTTCCCCAAATCGATCCAACGGGCATCGACCTTCTTCAACGGATGCTCCAGCTGCGCCCTGAACTACGCATCAGCGCCCATGAAGCCCTCAAGCATCCTTGGTTCAACGATATCGTTATGCAGCAGCATCAGCAGCAAGCTTTGCAAGCACAGGCTAGAGCCTACCCGGGACAAGGGTCTTACGAGACCTACTGACCTCCCGAGAAAAGCTGCTTCGACTTTGTGACTTGGTGGTCATCCAATCTTGAGGTTTTCAGCGATATGCGAAAATGGTCGTGGCGATGCATCATCCGCACCAACAGCGGGGAGTGAGAACATCACGATGAAGTACATGCCACCATCGGCAAACTTGGCAGCGGGCATTTCGGGAGTTCTTGTAACCTGCTATTAATCAAAGGCTGGGTGTGGAGCAGGAATTGACCATGAGATGACTATACCTTCCGCCATCAGCGTAGGGAAGTAGTAATGAATGCATTTCGAAGCCCATATTGTGGATATATCTGGTGATTTACAAAATATGGAAGTAGATGTACATGTGACACTCAGTCTCTAGGAGCAGTCATCTAAGATGGAGTTTCAGATAAGGTGGGGGGGGGGGGGGGTTCGCCTTGTTATTCTCTGTGAACCAGACTGTCGTCCACGGGACTCTTAAACCGCTTCTCCTTGGGGTCGCGTTCCCATGTCTCAGCAAGGGCATACGCAGGATCATCGTGAGGATAACCCGCTCGCAACCTCAATCTCTGCACCATGTCCCTCACCGTCTTTGCGACCTCTATCCGTAGCTGGATTGCTTCAGGGTGGTCTTTGAGTGACTCGGGCACTTCGCCAAGGTTCAGCCGCTTGCCCAAAGTTTCTTCCTCTTTCTGCACCAAGCGCTTCCACCTCGACCGCTGCTCCCTAAAGGCCTCGCCCACTTCCAGGGCCTCGCCGTAAATAATGCGAATCTTGGCACCGATGCGTGGAGCCCACCGCGGCCATTGCCTGTTCTCGGGCATGATGTCTGACAAGCCGTCGATGAAGATAGGAACGAGCTGCGGAGCCGGGTCGGATTCGAGGATCAACCGGGAGACACCCCACTTGAAGTACCGAAGAGACCGCTGCGGATGCTGATGCACACATCCCTCGGGAAACACGTGCACCCATGCATTATGGTTGTTTCGAGAATATACGGGCGAAACGAAAGTCTCATTATTGCCGGCACTGAAAGCCGTTTTTAAGGGGAACAGGGCTCCAGGGCCGGAGACGAGGCGGATCGCCTGGGTCATTGTCGGTTGAAATAGACCGCCATAGGGCGAATGAAGCGTACGATATGTCGGCAAGACCTGACCTAGGCTGAAAAAGGACTTGAAAAGGCTAGAAAGATGTTAGGGGGTGGAGTTGGTTCAACGTCTGGAGACATAAGGGAATGCTAAATACCCGTTCTTGAAGCAAATGTCATGGGCACCGAGGCCCCATCGAGCGCTCAACGGCGTAGAGTTGTATTTGAGCGGTAGAGCACCCCATATGAGGGGATCGTCTAAGCTGTGCGTCCGAGATGTATTAGCTCGACACAAACGCGAAGAAGAAATATAGCACGATGAAGGAAACTCACACACTGATATGGTTTGAGACTGCGATTGGCAAGAGAGATAGTCAGCGATGGCTTCTTCTGGTACTGGTATACTTCAAGAGAAACGAGAATTCGCAGCCGTACCGGTGATAAGACCACGCTGAGGAGCACCGGCCCGACGCTTGTCCAATAGATCGAGAAACTGAGGAAGGCCTTCCGTTTGAACGTCGTTGAGGCCATGCAGAAAGGCACGAGAAATAGCGCCTGTAAGGCCCATGATGGCCGCCGATGCTATCCGCCATGGCAGACTCGGCTGATCCGGCCGTGCTTCCGAGACGGTCATTTTTGTTCTCGGCTAAAAGGCAGCGTCGTTGTTTTATGCGGGTTGCTAAAATGAGTGAAAGGGAGAGAAGAAATTGGGTGACAGTGAGAGACTAGGCGATTGGACCGCTAGACCGCGTCATGAAGTCCACCACTTCGGACCAGTGACAAAATGCAACTTTTCTTTGACAAAAAAAGCACCGGAATATTTCAAACGCTGTGCAGTAACAACAAGCGGGTTATGGCAGAAGCCATTGGCCTTCTGAAGGATTTGTCGATGGGAACATAACCCGAAGGTCGAAAAATGCGTACATGGCGTCTCAACAAACGGGTGGATCACTCTATAATGGTTATTTCACTAAGAGTGTGATCTATGTGCATTAAATGCATATTTGCTGGTAGTGCATGAAGTGGTATGATGCCTCATCCTTGTCGCTCCGGAGCCTCTTTTCGCTTCGCTTCAAGCGTAGAGGTACCTACCTCATACCTAAACTGAGGCCTCTGACATCCACCGACTCGGTTCATCTCACACCTGCTTGTCAAAGTGCACATTTGTAAAACCGAAGACTGAGCTTGATGTTTGGTAAAAATCGATTTTCAAAACCACTGCTATCAATTGTTTCGCACCGCAACTCAAATTTATTAAGAGTTGGTTATCCATAACCCGAACCACGAAAGCCATGGCACACAGTAGGCTCGAAATTCCAGGAAGCTCATGTATATCACTCTAACGAGTCTCAGGCAAACGAAACACGTCACGCAGCGTCTTCACCTCCTACGAGCGTGATATGGCCAAGGCTGCATGGGCCTCAACCTCGGCACGCTTGTCTCGCGACTCCTTCCTCCCGTTTGGATCTTGCTACCTCTGCCTGGAGATCGCAAGGGACCCTGTGTCGTGCAGTCACGGTGACATATTTTGTCGTGAGTGTGCGGTGGCTAATCTCCTCGCGCAAAAGAAGGAGATCAAGCGCTTGGAGCGAGCGCGGGAGAAGGCGGAGCAAGAGATACTGGATGCCCAGGCCCGTCAGGATGTTGAAGCTCAAGAACGCGCCATAAAGGAATTCGAAAAGATTCAAGCGGGGTTTAGCCCGTCGTCATCCGCGCTGGTATCATCTTCGTCTGGTCTAGCGTCAAAAGATGACAGCGCACCAAGAGCCGACAACAACTCTACAGCGATGCAGGGCATCAAGAGAAAGTTCATTTTGGACCAAGACGAGCTAGAAAGAATCGCAAAGGAGGATCGCACCAAGGCACAGAAGTCTATTAATGAGGAAAAGGTTAGTTCAGATTTACCCAAAGGCTGCCGTGCGTGACAGCAGCGACGCTGACTCTTTTCCAGGCATCCAATGAAAAGTTGCCTTCTTTCTGGACACCGTCTCAAACGCCCGACGCCGAGGCGGCTCGCAAAGCGGCAGGCGTGGCAGCTGTTCCTAAGAATATCAAGCTTGCGCCTGTTTGTCCGGCTTCATCGGACAGTTTGCAGCATCCCTACTCCCTGAAATCCCTGATCTCTCTCAACTTCAAAGAAGAGCCCGACCCCAAGACGAATAGCAACAGACGTATATGTCCTTCGTGCGTGAAAACGCTTGGTAATGCGTCACGGCCTCTGCTGGCAGAGAAATGCGGCCATGTTATCTGCCGAAGCTGTGCTGCCAAATTCATGGCTCCTGTCAAAGGCAGCGACATTCTGCTGCAAGAGAACACTTGCTACGTTTGTGATGCCCCCCTGACCGCGAGACCCTCGGATGGAAAGCACAAGCAGCGCAAGCAGGAATTTGCTGGACTGGTCGAGCTTAGATCAGAGGGTACAGGGTTTTCCGCGAGGGGCGCAAGTAAGGTTGAGAAAAGCGGTGTTGCCTTTCAGTGCTGAGTTTTGCTGCCCAGCTAGCCTATATGTGCTTGTCCCCGAGTTTGCACAATGGTGAGGTGCGGCGGCGGGCATTCAGCGTAACAAGGACTGAGGAGTATCTTCATCGAAGTCTGAGAAATGCCTGACGGAGACGTTGCAGCCTAACTCTGCGCGACTGTCCCTGTGACAAGGACAACAGTAATATGCCTAGACGAATGACGAATTTGTGTATAATGCCTTTTGACACCATGGTCAGCCCGTGGCTGAAAAAGCTCTTGAGCACTTCGCCCTGGAGACCAGCATATAACGCCGATACCCCCTCGGTCCTCGCAATGGATAGTACTATGGCGATGACGCTATCGTCGACCAGCTTCTTGAGACCACTCAGAACGCCGCTCATTTCGTTGACGGACATCGGACTTTGTGGTTCCTTGCTGGATTCCGACCTGGAGGGACTCTCCGAATTATCGATGCCCCTACGCGGCGAAGCGTTGCCGGACCCGCGCATCTGAAGCCTAGCTTTGGCGGTTTGCAGAGGGTAGCTGATGACGGTAGCGATAGCTTTGCTGGCGGCAGCCAGAAGGAATGTTATTTGTGTGCTATGCGAGGTCTCGTCTGAGTCAGGGAGGAGTGTCTTCCCTAGTTGTCCGTTCAGAAAAAACGTAATGCTCGGATTGATGGTCAGCAGCAAGGAGGCGGAATACCCAGCCCAGAGTCCAACTATGCCGTTCTCGGCGCCAATAGAAGAAAGAATCTTCCAAACAGACGCGTTCTCGCCATCCGTATTGCCTTCGAACATGGCTGACGTCTGCTTCCTCGCCACCACGTTGGCGATGGGCGTCGTGCAACCACGCGCGCAAGCGCCGGCCAATGCGCCGACAGCCAGCTCGTCCATGACCGGTAATCTCCTGCCACGTGAATGGCGGCGGGCATCCCGAAAGTATTGGTAAAAGAGGAAGAAGAGGAACGAGTCCGCGATGGACTTGAACACGTCCTGGGCGAGGCCTGTGTAAAGGCCCGATATGCCGCCTTCCTGCGAGGAAATGGCCTTCAGCGCATGGAAGACGCCGCGATACTGGTCCTTCTCGGAAATAGCATCCTCCCTCCGTAGTTGACGCTGGACCTTGAGGCGCGTGGTGACGAGGTCGAGGGGATAGACTGCTGCCGTCGACAAGGCTGTGCCGGTCGCACCAGCGAGGGCGTGGCTCAGGGCCTCAAGAACACCGGCAGGTGCCATCGTGGGATTGTGCGAGGAGAAACCCTTCAAGGAGGTCTGGGATGGAATGTATTGGAATCAAGTTCGTAACAAGGGCTATGGTGCAAGAGGCTAAAGTGCAGTCCACGATGGGTCCGACGGAACAATGGAACACAGCAACTGAATTAAACACTCCCGACGATTATTGTAGTGAAATACAAAGTAGAGCGCTCGCTGTGCAGGATGACATGTGACGAGAGCAACGGCAATCGACAGAAGCCGCGAAGGCGGCGGTTGCGAAGGAGGGAATGAGTATGTCGCGCCGAGGTCAGCTAGCTCGGCGCAGTCGCTGAGGCGGTGACCGGTAGTCGGGCTGGCTGGTGGTCATCATTGCACAAAAATCCGGGGTAAGAATGCAATGTCGTCATCGTAGCGTGCTTCAGGCTGCGCAGTTCCACACCCGGGGCTGAGCCTCGGGAGGGGGGCGATCCACGGGCTCACCTGATAGCTTTGTGGCTTCACTAGGTACCCGAGCCCCATTAGGTACGGTAGTCTCAAGCATATGAACACACCGCTTGCGGTCTGGAGTCCACATGTCAATTCCACACGGCCAGGATTATCTATAACTACACTAGCTGCCTTGTCAATGTTGATAAGGTCTACGGAGTACACCATCCTGGATGTCCGTCTGCTATTAGACCACCTAGCGATCCTGACGGCTACATCTCAAGCCCATACTCGTTATGAAAATTCGCTTTGCGCAACCATACCTTATTCTCAATACCTGAGAGCTGCAATGCAATCACCAAACGCCGCTTCCTTCATAAATTCCGTCGTAATAAGTTGGTATACCACCGGCGAGGAAGAGACAAAAAAAAAAAAAAAAAAAATAGGCCCCCATGACGCCGGCCTCTCGCCCCCCTTTCCTTCTAATTGTACGAGACCGTGGGCTTCCTCTTACCATTCATGCTTGGGCTTCGTCAATTCACCAGCGTGATCCCTCTTGTGGCACGAGGTGCGCCGTATTAGGCTCTGCCGGTCACGGAAGGCCTTCGTTGTGGCGGCTGGCTTTGCATGCTGAAGCTTGAGGATCTGCGAACACCTCCATAGTTCACCTCTGTTGTATCAGGCTCTCCCGGTGCGTCTTCTGTATCCATGAAGCCTGGGTGGCCGTGAGGCAGCCTCTGCGCACCGAAACCGTTGACTTTGAAAATGTTTGTTCGGCCGCCGTTGGTCGCCATTTGCAGCTGCTCATGTAGACGCGCAAGCTGGTACTGCCTTTTGATCGGGTTAAGAAGTGGTTGCGGTATCACGGGTTGCGGGTTCCAATGCGCCAACGCACTCATGACAGCAGCCGTCTCCTCATCTGAGTCGACCGGTCCGGCGTTGGCCTCGTCTTCGTCTTCCAGTGGAGCGTTGGCATCGAGAGCAGCCTCTGTAGAAGCGATGTTAATAATCGAACTGGGTGTTCAGGCGCTATGGTGCTCCACGTACTTTGCTGTTTGGCCTGGTTTTTCTTCTGATACGCTGCTAGAAGCATATCGTAGGGTAGAGACCGTCCCGCGACGGCACGTTTTGCTCCCATGCTATGACTCTTACACGTGAGTGATCTCGCGCATGGTTGTCCATTGGGTAACAAGACACCGCATTGCCGTTCGACATCGACAGGACCTGCGCCTCTGTCAGCATATGATGACTTGCCATACCAGCATGTCTGTGTCTCCTACCTTTTGGTTTAGGAGCTTTTGGCTTGGGCTCTTCCTTCTTCTTCTTTTGCTTGGGCCCTTTCTCGGCATCTCCATCTGCCTTGCGCTTCTTGCCCTTTCCAGTGTCACCATCGGTCTTCTTTCCAGCGGCCTTTTTGGTAGTCTTGCTGCCGGTAGCTTTCTTTTCGGCCCCATCTTCATCAGCTTCGCTATCGTCTTCGCCCTTGCCGTCGGCATCTTCGTCTGCTTTCCTAGCCTCTTCTTCTCGCGCAGCCTCTTTGGCCCTTTCACGTGCTTCTCTCGCCTCTTTCTTGCGCTGGGCCTTCTCCTTTTTCAACTTGAGACACTGTGCAATATGGGCTTTGGCAGCCGTCTTGAGAATGCTCTTCTTGCAGTGCTTGCATTGCTGAAGATCGGGTGTGTCCTCGAGCGGTCTACCTGTCGCGAAGGCTTCGCGCGCGCTGTCATCCAGTGGGTTTACCACTGGCCCCGGGGAAGCAACAGAAATCGTTGGCGAACCGTCCTTTTTCGACTTCTTGTCTTCTGGTGTGGCGGCGCAACGGTTAGTCCACAGGAAGGACAGAGAGTATACCATATGCAATTGACAAGGCCTTACCTTCAACAATGCTCCCTTCCCTCCAGTTTCCAGGCTTGTTGTACTTCGGCGCGGGTTTCTTTAGCTTTATGGGACCGTCAGGTTTATTCTTGGGATCTTTCTTCGATGCAACCTTGATCGTCTGCTCATCGTCTGTATGCGTATCCGCGGATTAGTAAATGCATACACATGCCAACGTGAAGCAATAGATAAAGCGCGTTACTCTTTTTGGAATCCGAGACGGTCGCCATAGTGTCTATGGTATGTTAAACCCAGCGGAATCAGCAGTCTGGTGACTGTCCTTGTTTGCGATGGTAATGTCGATGGCAAGAGAGGGGGTATGTGGCGAAGGGCCGCTGCAGTGGCAGGAGACATGCAGACCGTCGGAGTCCGGCGGTTGATCTCAGTCTGACAGGGCGTCACTTCATGGCAGAAGGATTGAGCTGTGATTGAGATATGTCATTGGAGATGAATGGTAATAGTCTTCGATACGTTGAGCCCTGGTCGAGCGCGGCTGTCGAGTGTCGTTGCCTGTTGCCTTGATCTGGTGGGTGGAGGACCGTGGCTAGAGTCACGCGTAGAAGCCGCCAGTCTCCACAGGTGAAAGCCTATAGGCCCATGCACGGAGCATACCGTATGATATACCGAATTATGTGCACTACGCACTGTCCTGACATCTAGCAACCAGCGTTGAAATCACCAACATAGCAAAACTACCTAGTTCGTAAGCCTGGGGACAGAAAAAATAACTTTCTTCACTTCGGTAGTCAGACAATGCACTGGGTTCTAGCTACAACCAAGTTATACTTGCAGTATGTCGTTTTCACGTGAGGAACAGTCGCTGTGCTTCAAACTCGCTCAAACCAACGAATGATTAATGTTTTGGGATGGCCCAATGCGGTTGTACTAGGGCAATGTTTGCTGCTGTGCCCATAAGTATAATCTAGTACTGTATCTACCTAGCTCGAATGGTGACAGGATGGCATCCAAAGGACGAGAGCTACCGCCCAATCAAGCCATATACATGGTTTGTTTCAAATGCCAGTGATTCTCGTTGCCGAGTTCAAATGAAACCTGTCTGTGAGCTGTCCAAAATTCACTCATCGTTCAATCACCTTGGCTCTGCCTATATTGATTTCTATCGCCATGTTGCCTTATCCTAGTTTGCTCCGTCCACTCTGATTTCAATGCATTTCTAACCCGCTGGAAATGATGGTATCGCACAGCCTTGACCTAGCTGATGCCCCGGTTCCACCATGGAACCGTTCCAATCCGAATTCGCACGCCTCATAGCCTACCTAATACGCCTGCTTTTCCGTTGTTCCTTTCCTCCAATTTCACCAGTCGTCCGCTAGTATCCCAGCCGCGCTAGATCTAAGCACCGTGTCTTCGTGCGCCCGCATGGCTTCCATCATTGATCGCGCATGTAGCATACCCATGTCACCCCAGATCGTCTGCATGACGCCCAAAGCCCACTCCCAGTATCCCCGGGGAACTCCAGGAGCGCAGCCAGCCACCTTTAAATGAAACAGCAACGCCGGCAGCCCTGCTGACCCAGATCCACCTCCGCCGGGGCTTTCAACTTTTATCTGCGCCTGCCCGTCGAGGGACGGGTGTCGCCAATGGGTCGGAGCACTCACAAGCGTGTCTCTTGCCAGCCTGCGAATATTCGCGAGGAAGTTGTCACGTGCGGCCGCCGAGACAAGCGAAAGACTGGAGATTGGGTTCTTGTTTGCCAAGTCCAGCACGTTCTGGTTCACCAGAACTCTCGCCCAGCGGTAGTAGTTCCAGATGCGGGCGGTCCAGACGTCGTGATACTTGTGGCATTCGCCCTCGAAAACAGCTTTTGGCGGCAGGTGAGTGGCGTGAACAGTCTCGTATAGCCAGGCTCCTTCTAGCGCATTCTCCCATGATGCCATGTCGGAGTCGAGGTCCAGTAGTTGCTGCAGCACATTGGCTGTTTTTGGTTTCCCGTCACTAATGACATGGTTGTGAATTACCGAAGATACTTCGACAAAGCGAGCGATGAGAACTGCCAAGTCCGTGGATGGCCGATCGATAGGTATTTGTAGTTGTGAGCCGTATGATACCCAATCGTAAAAGTCCGGGGGCATCGGCATGCCCGCGACATGAAGAGGTATAAACTACGGAATAAGCTAGGCTCGTCAAATTAAAGGATGCAAGATGTATCCTACCATTGAGTAGCACAGCTGTAACAATGCCCTGAATCCCGCAAAAGGCAGACTGGGCATCGGGCACCAGCTTCTCATCAGAGCCGCTCCGCCCATGACGTGGGCGTTGACAGTGCCAGTGGAGTGATGAGTCCCTTTCACAACCTAGGCAGCCAGTGGCTCGGATTAGCTGGCAGGCGTAACAGCAACGGTGACAACAAGTAGTGTAGAGGTCACGGAGGAGGGTGGTCGGTAACGTACCTCGAACATGGCAAGTGCGACAACGGACCTCATTGTTACATCTAGGCTGGGAGTGTGCGGAGGTCGGATGAGCTTTCCGGTTTGTCGAAGTGCCGAGCCATACTTCACTCGCGCGGTAGCCATCATTTCTACGTTGCCAGTCAAGTTGTACAGCCCGGCAAGCCCTACAGCGCACATGACGTCCTGCATTGCCGGGTGCCATATCCAACCTTGTGTAGCCAGGTCCTGTCCCGACTTTGGTTCGTCCGGGTGTCCGATCAAATAGCGGTTGACGTAAAATTGTACGCCTTGCTCCTCAAGGGTAGGGCCGATGTGCAGAGTTGGCGGGCTCGACTCGCAGATTTCTTGTTTGACGACTGGTAGCAATGGCGGAGACGTAGAACCTACCGAACGGCTGCTTGATGAAGGCGACGGGATGAAGGATGCGGTATTTGGTACTGGCGAAATGGCGGCTGCAACATTTGATCGTGATGTGGCCCTCGTGCTGTTTGGCGTACTCCTTTGGCTGTAAGCTGGAGAAGAAGCAGGCGGCGAAGGGGCATTCGACGCAGACGACCGTATCTGTTCGTTGTCGAGTCCGTCAGACACACCCCATTGGGCGTGAGCTTTTTTGATAACTTTGGTGCTCTCATCGCGGAACATCAGTGAAAGTTGGTCTCGATAGCCAGGGCATTTCTTGCCAACGCGGATGCACTGTGAGCACTCAGGGTTCACCTTGTCGCACTACAAACAAGAACATTGTCAACTGAAATCCAGCTTTGACCCGTTTCGCGAATCAAGAATTTGGAAGAAGTGATAGCGCCAAGGAGAGCAGCGGCGCCGCAACTTGCGCCAATATAACGTAGAGTGCCTTGTAGGCACCGTGGTACACACCTTGATACGACGAATTCGGCAGTTCTGACAGCCCTGAGAGGCCTTGCCGCAATAGACCATTCTCGCAATGGGGGCGCAGAAGACAAGACCTTGCCGACTGCGAGAAACCGAGACGCAGATTGGTGACGGTAATTGAGAGATGTCCTTGTGTATGAAGTAGGGGCGGATAATGTGGTTAATACGTACGGCCCATCACGAGACGTAATAAAGGGAGCGGATTGCCATGCAAGTCCCGAGCGCTCAACTCCGCGACAGAGAAACGGGGCAGAGGCAGGTGGAGAGTCGTAGTGAGGAGGGGCAGGCGACTCTATATTTCCCGATGTGTCTGCGGTTGAGATGTGAGGAAAGGCGGCGGACGAGACCGAATCGACGGGAAGGAAAAGGATGGATCGATGAGGACCCGCAACAGCTGCCCCTGGGGAGGGGTGCGAAATATGATGGGTGAGAGCAGTTTACTGCGCGAGGTATCCGTAGTCGTCAGGGGGTGCGGAGGAATGGGATTTGCCAGGTCGAGGTTTGGGAGCTGTCCCAGACTCGCGCAGAACTTACGCTGGGGACTTTGACAAAAGGAAAAATGACAGGACGAGATTGGTAACAAAGTTGAGTTCAGGGACTGAGTGAGAGGGGAACGCGGGCATGGGAGCTCCCGTCGCGGATCCAAATGACACTACACCAGGGTCAGGATGGGGCAAAGGCAACCGAATTGTTCAATGTGGCTGTGGGACTGTGAAACAGGATGGAGAATCGATGAAGAGAAGGACGGCAAGTGAGTGTTTTCAAAGTTTTAATGAGTTTTGGAATGTTGAATTGTCGACTGGCCAGTTTGGTCGGCTTGTCTTCCAGTTACCTATTATCTAGGTAATCGAAGAGAGAGGGGGGCCGTTGACGACGATCCGAAGAATACCTATGGGTGTACGTAGTAAGGCAAAGTAAACTAGGATGGGTACTTCGTACGGTAGCAGAGAGCGTTGAGACAAATGAGCGGGGAGCGATGGACATGGGATATGAGCGAGGAGTGCCGGAAGAGACGGGTACAGTTGCACAATAATTATCGTACACCGAGAGACAGCACCTGTGCGTCTTAGGGGAAGTTGGCGAGGGAAGGTAGAAGAAACTTTGCCGAAGGCCACGAACGAGACCAGAGATGGATGCAGCAGATGCCAGAGGCTTGCATTAGCATGCACGACGCAAGGAGCAGTACTACTACTGTACGATAGATGTGGCTCTTGCTGCGCACCTCAGGCAAGGATGGAGTACCTAACTAGGTAAGGTAGGAGGTATTGATTAGGTAGGACGGTTATATCCAGGAAGGAGATGGCATAAGGTGGATCATATTGGGGACTGAACTTTCCCTACCTACCTAGGTACCACGGGTAGGTAGGCGTGGTGGACTCCCGACTACTCCCTACACGTGTTGTGTGCCTGGCATCCCATGCTTCTGGGTAGGCCAAAGAGGGCTGGCCTTATCAAACGCCGAATTATGTCGTACAAGGGGATGAATGGGGGCATCCATTCCGGAAAGCCGGTGAGTGCCTGATTCTACGCTGCTCTTGAGTGAGGTGCGTGGGTGATAGTTAGAGGCTTCAGTGGTGAGCGCGAGCTAGCGGCGGCGTTGCGTCTGACGGAGTACTCGGACACATGCAACCCGAGGTCAAAAGGCAACGAACGTTGGGGCATGAGCCTCCTCTGTGTGGGGGCAATGTTGCTGCAGTCCAGGTTTTCGGATGATTAGGGTGGCCCTTGGCACTCTAACTTTTGAGATGCCCGAGACGTGTCTGACCCTATATCCTACCTACTATGTAGGTAGGTATGTAACTTGCTTGTCGTGCTATCTATCTCTCAATCTCTCAACCATCTCGGCTGAGCCTGTAGGTCTTGTGTAGGTAGGTAGCCCACCTAGGTACCTTGGTAAATACACTACCTACCTAGGTAGGCAGTAAGTGATTATGTGAAGCACCTGCTCTCGGATGGACTGCTCGTTGTGCAGTGTGCGTGCGACCCCAGCGGCAACTTCCTAGCGCGTCTCTACCGGCAAATAGAAGACCCAACTACGAAAAGAGGCAACCGTCACTGCCATCACTGACAGGCGTCGCATCGTTAATTACCTAGTGCGTGTTTAGTAAAAGAAACGCTCCCGCTAATTGGTGGTGATGCAGAGAAAAGAAGGGGAGAAAAAAAGCACAGAAGAACCGTGCTCGAGACCAGAATTGCTGTCTTCTTACATGATAAAGCTTCCTCTTACTGTTGAGCTAAGTAGCCAGTCTACCTACGTTTCTTTCCTCGGTTGTCGATACATATATTGCATAGTACATACGGCATTTGCTCCGTGTCTTGACGTGCTGTGCTTGGTCACGAATGCGATTGCACAATGCTACCCGGGTGGTACTCCATCGAAAGGTGGGCACCATGGGCGATCATCTTAACCAAAGACAAATTTCAACTACGAATACCCACCCAGTCATCAAGTTGACAGACCAGGTTCTCGGACCCCCCCCCCCCCTTCCCCGGGGGGCTAACGGTACCCATGTGCCACACTGGGACGATGAGAGTTCCAATCCGCGCGCGCATCGGAATGCTGCAGTAGTGAAGCAGCTTTCCGACCCGACCAATGCCACCACAGCTTTTGGTGGCGGGCTTTGCCAGCAGGCGCCAGTGTCATCCTTGTTTTCAGTCATGTAGTATTGTAGGTGCATATGCTGCGGCCTGCAACATGATTAGATGCGGTCATTATTTGTTCAGCATCAGCATCAGCATAATCAACATTAATGACGCCAACAATTTCAACGCCGGCGATAATAGTGATGCATAGTAGCCAGGTACGGGATGCAAATACAGAGTACAACTCCTGATTTGGTTGCTACCGATCCGACGGCATCGCATTCGCAGCTCTGACCTCTGACCATACTGCTACTGCGGATATGTAGGTAGATGGCCAGCGCCAGGGCTTGTCCTGACAGGGGAGGATTATTGTTCCAGCCGCTAGGGCCCCAATCGGCGGAAATGCCCCGTCCAGATCCCAGCTCCCGATGGTTTTGGCATTCGCATGTACACGTAGTTTACGTGTACACTACTTAACCCAAAGTGTCCGACTCCTTGTGCCGCCCCATTCGTGAGAGTATTGCCAAACTCACTATCCGTAAACGAACACACTCAACTCAAGCTTGGAGAGGGTCAAGTCCACAACCCGCCGTGGGGAGTAGAGGCAACACATAACCCCTTTTTTGTCCAACCAAGTGGGCATTCGTTATTTCCTATCTTTCCATTTCCTCTGCACGCCGTGTTCTAAATCAGTCCGGCACTTTGCCTATCTGTAATATCCGTATACCAACTGCATGCCTAATCAACCGTATTCACAATCGTCACATGCGCCGGGCCGCACTGGCATCGAATTCCATGCCGCTTTCTGTAGCCTCTTCAATAACCCCAGAGAAAGACACTACACCTTATACTGAACAGCCCGGGTTTGGGCACGATGGCCGTTACTGATTCCAGACCAGTCCCAAGTAAATCTGCACTCAACACCACTACATTAGTGCAGTTCCTTTGCTGGCTTTGCTTCTCGGCACGCCATGGTGTTCATCGGATTAATAATGCCGGAGAGCCCCTCAGCTCTGAACTAACCCCGGTGGGTGCCTAGAAATGACAACTCACCGATACCCACAGCCCGCAAGGAACGAGCTTGAGGAAGAGGCAGGGATCGGCGTGCAGCGCACCTCGTCGCGGCAGGGGCAGGGGACAAAGAGGACAATGTCTGAAGCGAAATAACACCTCATGATTCTAGGGTGGTTTTCCTTTGCAACTGTCCCCTTAGCTGGCAGAGCGCATCCGTTTATCCATAGCATCCTATTACTGATCAGAGCTCATTCCAACTTACTGTGATAAGTTGATCAGTCATTTCATCTACAAAGAGTTGGCACATGCAGAAGTTCGAAGGCAGTCGTTCCGAGAGATTCTCCGAGCCAACGGGGCGATCCCACTAAATGGATGCACCGCTTGCCTGAAGAGATGCCGTTGCCACTCTCACCTGCGAACGAAGAGATCCCGGTCATCCAGAACACTCGAACGGATATTCGGTGCAACTCGCGATCGGTAAGGCAAGTGTTGGCGCTGTTTCTCAAGTGCTCCTGTCCAACGAAGAACCAGGCGCGAAATCCACCAAGAGCAAAACTACGACAAGATGATGATTACTGATTAGCTGCGCACCGCAATGTATACATCTCTGGCATGGGGACAAGTTTTGCTTGGTGCAATGTGAAAATACCGTGACATACTCGCGGATATCAGATATCTTGAGTGCTAGAGTATATCTGCTAGTGACCCTTATCGCACAAGCGGCTGTTCATCAGCGGCTGCTTACAGGCATAAGCCACGCAGGGATACCTAGGCTGGACCAGGTCCTGTAGACCTCGTCTCTAACGGCCTCGTGGCCGAGACTCCTCTGCAAAGTGGTTAATGAAACGCCTCAGAGACTAAACGTCTAAGAAGGATAGGAAGAAGGAGAAGAAGGAGAAGAAGGAGAAGCTTACCGGGTGAAAAGCTTTCCCGTAGTATGTCGGAACATACCACATGGAATCCTGGATCATGACTTCCTCACGAGCAAAGCGCAGCGACGAATCGTCTCGTTTGGCCCTGGCCATATAACACAGGGCCAGCAAACCCCAGTCCCCCGACCTCTCAGCCGGGTCCAAGCAGGTGTCCGGGTCGGCAAGCGGCGACAGCGGCGACAGGGTGCGACCGCGCCCAACGTCAACCTTATTGCTCGTGCTATTGGGGGCCGGCGTCGGGTCCGTTACATCGGGGTTGTTGTCTTTGCCTCCGACGAGGAAAAACCATGTCTCGGTTCTATTGTACGCGGGTTCCGTGACGTTGGGTTCGCAGAAACGGTGCCCGTCAAACCGGGCGTCATAATCGACGAATAATACCTTTGGAGCCGAGTACCTTGAGTTGACGGCGTCGATGGATCGCTTGAGCTTGGCATTGACTGCCACCACCATATCGTTCATCCGTTGGCGAACGTCTCTCTTGAGCTTCGGTCCTTGCCACCAGACACCCAGGGTGCAGTTGTCACACTCGTCAGTTTCAACGCTGAAAAACCGAGCGTAGCCGGTAACGTTCACGACAAACCACGGTCGCTTTTCCCACTGGACCTTGTCCAGTATCTCCATGATGACCATCGCTAATCGGTGCTCGAACTCGGAACTCTCGATCTGATCTGCCACGTACTGCAAAGCCGTCTCACATGTTCCCGAGTAGAAACTGTAGAAACGAAAGATACAGGCATTCATAACACGGAAGAAACCAAGATCGTTCCCTCCGATAGAAAGAATGGCGAAATCGGCGTTGATGGATGTGTTGAAGCTATCAATCTGACTGCGCTCACCGCCAGACAGGACATTGCCAGTGGTCGAACCGGTACATGACAGGAACTGGAAGGTTGTCGCGCTCGCCCCCTGACTTTCGGCGAGATCGGTGAAGATTAGGACTGGATGTGCGTGGGAGCCGAGTCGACAGTCGTTTTCAACCCCATCAACGCCGGTGCCGATGCCGGCACTATAAGAGTCGCCAAAAGCGACAAACCCTACTGCATGTTGCGGGTGTTGCTGGCCATTTGAATACACATCTCGGGAAGAGCCCGGCGCGAGAACTGCGAGAATCCTCATTAGACTACAGTGGTATTGTTTCTCGTTGTTCGGAAACATGCCTTCCTCTGGAGAGATAAGGACCTGCTGGCCTCTAGACCATCCTCTGGACTCTGAAGGCCTCTCGAAAAGAACGGCGGCCTCGGCCAACCAAAGGTAAATAAGGAGAACAGACGGCAGCAGCAGCAGCAGCAGCAGCAGCATCACCATCTCGATGATTGATAAAAGGATGCCGCAACCCTGAGTACGTGAAGAATCACCTCGCAAAACAGTAAGGTCGAAACAATGTGTTTCGGCCCATGAGACCGAGGTGCTCGAAATTGCAACCAGCTGTTTGGCAAAGTTGCCGGTATGGCAAGATAAGAACTTCACGAGAGCGGTCGCTTCTGAGAGCGCAGGTAATGGACGCGTATATCCCGGCCCGCTAGGCAGCGCACTGTCAGCGTGTCCGACTTAGGGCTTACCTCACCCATCTCGACTAGTTAGAGCCAAGCTGCCAGACCAACTGTTTTCACGAATGGCCGCACGAGGGACATTTCAAAGCGATGGCAGGTCCACACACCCAGAGACAAGACCGCCACGCAGGCACGTGCAGATACCTAGGGATCTCCACACGCTTGACGTGGAATCAAGTCTCCTTGCATGTCTTTGAATATGTCGTCGAATGCCCAGCCAAGCAAACGATGGCCAACGGGGGGGGGGATGTCCAAGTCTTTCGGGCAATGGACGTCCATCTTGGCTTTTCGCTACCAGGATCCCGACTTGGCTTGCAGTCGAGGAGAGAAGCCAAACGGTAATGGCGTCTCTGCACGGCACTACGAGCATGGTTTCATGGATGGAAATCGTCAGCCATTTCAGGAACAAGTATGAAAGCCAAGGTCCGAGAAAGCTCGGGGCAGCCAGCGGACCCATTGAATTAATTACCTAGCTAGCTTACGAGCATTGGGTTGGTTGTGTTCGAGACTGGGATCGTATCTATCTAAACCTTGCAGGGTCAGCCAAATCGTTTGCTCATACGTGTGTCAGGTTGCTTACAAGCTAGTCAAGCTGATCAACTTCAGGGGCAGCGGCGGGCTGACTTTGATACTCTCAAGGTATTGTAGGTCAACGGCTCCCTTCCGAGGGCCGGGACCACACGACTGCTGAGACAGACCGGTGACGTAATTAGGACTTGGTCGCAGCTCTCGAGCTGTCCCACCTGCACCATCCTTTCTCGGCCGGCCTGCCTGTTCCGTCGAAGCACCCTTAGTTACGCTCAACGTCATAGTCAGACTCGCCCACTTTGCCGATCGACGATCCCGCTCACACACTTCTGCACTGCTGCAGGGTTTCTTGGCGGGTGGTGGACAATATGACGAACTGTGCGAAGCAAGACGCGAGCACCAGCCCGCTAGTTGGTTGGCCTTTTCCTTTCAATGTGCCACATCGAGAGCCACCGCAGCCCGTCCCGTTTGACGTGATCTCATCTACACAATTACGCTGGGTAGTTCTCTGCGCCGGACAGGGGAGACGGGCAAGCTTTTCATCTGCCCGCCTACCAACTACCTGCCCGCGATTGGTCATTCTGCCTTGCTTTGGCCTTGCCCAAGCCACCCTTCCCTCGACTCTTACGTACGAGCGAGAACAGAGGGCATGGATAGCGCAGGAGAAGTACAAGTGCAACTCGTGGCTGTTAGGACGGCAAGATAGCTGCGGATCCTCCCTCTGCCGTCACCCTCACGATCCATTGGCTAGCAGACACACGTGTGCCCCTAGCGAGTTCGGCAAGGTGAGGCAAGTTGGACAATGGCGGCCAAGACTCTTTTTATTCTCCCCCGAGCCGTCGTACCCGTCCCGGTAGAGAGCGAATGCTGTGTTGACTGGTACACGTCCTCGCTTCCCCAAGGCGGGGAAGCCTGCTGCCGCCGCATGTAGTCATCTAGCTCCATACCCACCACGCTGTGTGGTTCGGATGCGTTCTTTGGGAGGGTGGGCGTAGAAAGTCGAGACCCTAAAGACGTCAGACTTGTTGAAGACTGACCAGGTACGCTTGCTATAAGAATCATCTTTGGCATCCTCACCCCGCCCTTGTTGTAGAGTTACAATTTCCCATCTGGACCCAACATCCAACATCCCAACACAGCGCAAGAGTACTCTACTGCAAACAAATTCCCAAGCAATCGACAAGTTAAGAGTAAGAAGCCACATACGAATTTCTCTCAGCCGAATCGCGACCAATATGGAGACCATAAATACCATCACCAACGCGGCAAGCAAGGCCATTTGGGGTACAAACGAAGCCAATGAAGAGCCTGTTTCTGGTGTCAAGGGAAACACCAACCAGGGCGAACCGTATGACGCTGGCAACATTGGTATGTGGAAGCGGAAGTGTTGCGGCCTGCAAACTGTCTACCGCCTGCGAGCCAAGTTTCTGACAGACTGAGTATAGAAGACCCCCTGATCAAGGAGAAGAAGGCCAACATAGCAGACGCCAATATCGCCTCTGGCACGACCGGGCCAGCGGCGACCTCTGAGGCCACTGCAACTACGGGCCTTACCACGACCTCTACCCCCAGCACAAGCACTGCCTCAACTAGAGCCTCTGCAACAGACGATTCGTCAAGGCACAAGTCGATCCCTCCTATAGAGAAGACGCTGCCGGACAGGTCTCGTGCTACCGAAGTCAACACGGCCCACGAGTCGTCTACGACTGGAGATTCTTCCAATAACACAGATATTGGCAAACCCGAGTTGGATAAAACTTCTCCCAACGATGTGCCCCCGGCCGATAGCGCCGCTGGCAAGACCGACACGCGCCAACCTGCTGACCCGGCCACCGACCCTGCACCCAAGGGCCAAGACGTTAGCAACAAAGCCTCCGGCCCCATTGACGGAGGTGACAAGCTCGACGGCCCGGGTCCAAGGCCTTTGGAGGTCGTTGCCAAGGAGCGCGGAGGTGACGCCGGCAATGTCAAGGACTCGTCGAAGGGTGGTCTGATGAAGGATGACTCAACATCAGGTATCGAGGACAAGAACGAAAACGACCCTAAAGAGCCTAGCCACGGGGAGGGTACGGGTGAGAAGTATGTCAAGACATCTGGCCTGGCCGTTGATGGTGGTGACTTTGATGCAACCAAGCCCGGCGCCGGCCGCGAGGCAGATCGTAAGTGTCCTCCCACCGTGATATTTTCCAAACCCAGCCAACACGTCCTTTTATAGGCCTCCTGGACGAGAAGGACCCTGCCCACGCCGCCGCCAAGTCTAGCAGTGATAAGACGAGCGACAAGACCAGCGAAGCCCGCACCCACAGCCCCAACTCGGGTACCGAGAAAGAAAAGGAGAGTCTCAAGGACAAGATCAAGGCCAAGCTTCATCGCCACTAGGGAGGGACCGATCCAACCACACATACTTTGGACGTTTCCATAATATACCAACAGTAATTAGAACGCTAGCGCCGCGACGTTGATTTATGACGGCCGCTTTGTTATGATTGATACTTAAAACCATGGCTGTAAATTTAATACCAGTTGAGTCACGTTTTACCTGGCACTTTGCCGTGAATCACTCGTTTTGAACAACATATTTAAAAGAGGTATAGATACTCACGCCAGTCCTCGTTGCCTTCTGCAACATCCCGCAGATACTCCCTCGTTCCCCCAGATGCCTATTCTAGGGAGTGGTAGCGATTGGCCACCCTGCCGCAACACACTTGCGCTTGCCTATGAGACTTGACCGGAAACTACTTGCTTTTGACGAACCGTACCCCGATCCTATCTCTTATCCTCCAGTTCCGCCAACACATCACCGCATCTCTCTGCATGCTGGCGCCAATAAGGGGTGGGCTGTGTCCCCCCGCTCTTCCTCCAGTTTCTTCCCAAGAAGCGGCATAAGTGAGGGGTTGACGGCTTGGGGATCGTTTCCAAATGCAAGGCAACAGTCGCACACGCGAACGGTGACCCTTTGGACCCCGCCCTGCCATGGCCTTTGAGGGACGTGAGTGTTGCTCTGATGGGCTCCCAGTGCTCGACCTTCTTGTCGGTATCTTTCATCATCCTGGGCAGTCTCTTACCTGCCTAGACGTGCCTCCAGGCTTTTGTATCGGGACAGGGTGAACCGGGTGTTTGCCCCCTCCCCTGCATCTGTGTTGAAGCACAAAGGCCTACCCCTTTTTCCCTCTTGCTATACGACCGCCTACCCACCCATGATAGCAACACCCACACCCTCACATACACGGCTCTCCTTGATATAGTCCCATATAGGAGGGAATTCCGTGGGAACCGTCTGCCCATATTGGCCAGCGCATCTGCAGTATGGTCAATCAAAAAAGAAAGATGAGACGACAAAAACCTACACGGGAGAAATGGCAGGACAACACGCAGGCACAGAACAGTACATCCATTCATTCATGAGCCCTAATTTTTTGCGCCAACAATGGGATGTTAATTATTTTACTCTTCTTTCTCTGATGTCTGACAAGCATCGGCACGACTCGGGGTAAAAGCAAAAGACTTGGGCGGCCACTGACGGGCTGACTGACCAAGACAAGAGTTGGTCCCTACCCGTTTTCCAACATGTCCGCTCCCGTGACTTTGAAACCAGAACAATGAATATAATAAATAAAAATAAAACCCCGTTTTACACCAAGATTTCATTTCACTTCGTACTCTCTTTTTTTCGTTTTGTTGTTTATTCTTCCATCTCGTCAACCATCTTCGGTTTCCCGTCGTCGGCCTTCCGCGCTTAGTCAAATATGCATTACCGAGCTGGGTCGTGAATGTACCAGCAGCTTCATCCCCCATTTCAAGAACACGCTGTTGAAGTTCGAGCCCAACGGCTTGTGAGCCGCACTTGCTTGGTTTATCACCAATCGACGCACGCCATCTCCTGATATAGTGCCTGTCCGCCACTTCTCCTTCTCCTTCCGTATGGCGGAGCATGTGATCTCCTTCGATGCTTATGGTGTCAATCCATTCAATGGTTGATATTGCGCATCAACATCGCTCCTCGGTGACCACGGGGCCAAAGTAGACCACAACTCCTGCGGCAGCAAGCGCCAAACAGGTAGTTGGTACATCGGCTGGGCCGTCGCTTGCCATCCTGGCTGGCCGACTCGAGGGGTGGGGGTCTGGTGGTTTTGCGCATCTTGCGCGTGTTATAATAATCTCGTCCACATACGGGGCGCCCACCGGCAGCAACAGCCAGCTCATCCACGCTGGGTTACCTGCATGGACGAGATGCAGGTATGTCCCTCTACATTCCAGCAGTGGCCGATCAAAGGAAGCCAGATTCGGCAAGGACCCTGCATCACAATCAAATAGAGTAAGCCAACGTCCCCAGTTAAGCAGATGGTTTGCCACAAATAAACAAAAAGGGCGTTTCGAGACGGCAGAGTATGAAGCCCGCCTTCGAAAAACAAATAGAAGACGACAAAAACCATAATGGTGGGCTAGTGTATCTGCGGGTAAACCAGGCGGCGGTCTCTAATCCCAAAACGAAATTGGCCCGAGTGCGCCGGGTCGATCTTTCCATGCTACGTACCTCACGATCTTTTCATCTTCTCGCTCGCGTGGCTCCACTTGCAGGCTTTTGTCGTACATCTCATGCACGTCTCCTGCGGCTTGCATATTGCTTATTATGTAGTCCTGCAGCTCCGGGACTGGTTGCAACGAGTACCCGACGGCCTGATACTGTTGAATATCACGGATTACTTCAGCCGTCTTCGCCCGCTTGGCAAAATTGATAAGATTGGTCTTCTTGATGATGGATGGAATTCCGTCTTCAATGAAGGTTAAGTCGGTAAGGTAAACACCTAGAGGGCCATGTCAGCCAACACTGTTCTGGCCCTGGTATTCATGGAAGTCAAAGGGGGAGAGAAAAGGGTACGCACCGAAGAAAGGGATGCACGGCGGGTTCGCCACATGCAGAGCCTCTCTGTACTCGCCGAAGTTCTTCGTACTAGCCATGAGCTTCCGCATAGTTTCTAAAACAGCCTGCGTCCGCTGCGGTACTTGGTCCCAGGTTCTCTTTAGACGGGCAATGGGCGCGGTGCCTAGAGCTGAGATGATCGACGTAAGTGTAGAAAAGTTGTTGAGACCCCGGCATTTCTGTGAGCTGTCAGTACAAGGTTCGGACTACCGTGGCAGCTCCCGGGTGCTGCTTACGTCTGCGACGGCGACAAAATGCTTGATGACGATGACGCGCTTCTTCACATCCATTTGCGCCAAGATCATCTCCGCCACCCAGTTCGTCATCTGGTTGGAGTGCAAAATGAGCGCTTTGACATTTGGCGCTGGTTCAGGCTCTCCATCGGCGACCTTCTTCTGCCATGTCTTGTTAAGACATTCGGTGGGTTTGATCTTTCCGTATAACCGCGACTCAATGATTGTGAGCTGACGAGCGAACTCGGTGACGTCGATATCCAAGAACTTGAGCTTCTTCATGTTCTTGGGCATAATCGGCGACGGCGTATTTTGGTTGAGGGTCTGGACCATGCGACGGGCCCCGGCCTGCTGGCCACTAAGCCTTTGATCCAGGACTGACATGAGGGGCGCGGAGCCGGGTGTTTCTGTAGACTTGACGGTGTCCCGCGCAAAGGTGTAGACGTCCCGAATGAGTTGCTTCGACTCCTCATTGTGCTCTTCCATCCAGAAATTATCGAACCAACTCTTCAGAATGTTGACGACGCGGAAGCGAATGAGCTTCTGTTTCCTGTCCCGCCATGCCTCGAAATCTTGTTGGGATAGGCCTTCGGGAGGCTGAATGCCGAAGCGGTTGACGAGAAGCTTGAACAGGTCCTGGGCTGTCGTGAAAGACCTGTAAGTAAGAAGGAACGTGTTGTTGAAGTTGGAATCCAGTTTGTCGTGGCGCGTCAGCTGCTCCACAAGAGCCTCCAACGTGCCACCTTTGACGATGGGCGGCGTAAGCTTGTTATCCCACGCCAGATCTGGCTCATGATCCAACTTGAGGAATTCCGGCGTCTCATCAACCGGAGGAACGTTGCTCTGAGGGTTCGGATCGTCACCCAAAATCTTCTTAACTTTCGAGTAATCGCCGCCTCGGAAGTTTCCAGTGTTGTCTCCTTCGCTGAATGATTGCGAAGTGATCATAGGAGGACGAACCGCTGTGGGAGTCGTCCGTGACTCAGTACGTTGGTGGGGTCGCTCATAAGACATGGCATCTCTACGGGCCTGTTCGCGCTGCAAGGCGTCGTCCCTATGCCTAGACTCAACGTGTTGTTGCATGTTAATTTGCACCTGTTCGGACAATAGTTGCAACGAGAATCCAATGTGTGACGAATTCATCTCGAGCGCCTTGGCGCATTGCCGGACGTACTCGAGACGGTTCTCCAGAGCCTCGCCTCTCACCTCAGCCCACTCGTCAGCCAGAGGTCCAGCCACAGATTGGCAGCCTACCACGAGGTCTGAGATGTTGTCGTACAGGCTCTGCTTGTTGGCGGCAAAATCCGCGAGTTGAGGCGTTTGGAAGCTGTTTCCGAGAGACGAGAGGTCGATGGACTCGATGAGGGCATACCATGGCTTGAATGTCTCGAGAACCTTGCCCCCGGCCGAGCAGACATTGTTGCCAATGATTTCGTGCCTGAAAGGTGTGATGATCTTGTCTGTCACAACCAAGTTCTTATCCAGTTCTCTTATGCTGAATACAAGCATTCGCTTGAGTTCGTCCAGCCTCTCGAGCAATTTCCCATCCAGCATGGCCGTGGGCTCGACAACGCCCTCCTCGTCTTCCAAAAAGTTCGCAGTGATGGGATCGCGGAATCCGAGGCCGTTGTTCTGCCAACTACCTCCTGTGGAACTGCCTATAACGAACCCGGGGAAAAGTCGGGGGATCTCCTCCCCTCGCTGCTGCCGAGCGATCTCGACGTAGCTGAAAACTCCGAGCAGGACACCGTCGGCTTCCTGGAGACACTTCTGTACGGATTCGGCGTTGGGCCAGTCTGCGGCAGCGATGTGAGACGAAATCACGAGTTTGGAAAACTTGGACATCATGTCCCTGAAGTGAGGGTAGAGAGCTTTGTTTGTCGAAATGATGGAGGGCTGGCCAGAGTGGTTGTCAGTTGTGCCAGACCCCGCAGCCAAAAGTAACCTAAGGTGGTCCGAAATGTCCTCTGCGCGTGCGACATATTCAGAACGGTTATTGCTGGTAATGGCATCGCGATAGCGATCCACAGCCCGGCGCATGTTCGAAACCAGGCGCGTCCATGTCAAAGGCGGCGCAGAGCCGTCGTCGAAGAAAGACCGGGGGACGGTGCTGGTCGGCGGAGTATTATACGACGTGCTGGTGAACGAAGTAGCCGATGCAATCATGGGTGTGGCACTGGGCGCCAGGTTCGGGTTCAAATACGCCTCGTTTTTGGCCCTGGAAACTTGCGCAGTACCGTTTATGGAGTCCATCGAAGTGGAGGGGGAGAGCATTTCGCTGCGAGAGCGACGATTGCGAGGCTGCCATATTCATGCACCGGTCAGCACAAACATGTTCCTGGGGAAACACCAGGTTTGAGTCAAGGCATGTCAGTCTTACCAGAGACCCGCGAGAGGCAAGCATCAGCGACTCGCCCTCCAGCTCGGAGGCAGAGTTTGCTTCGGAATCTTCGTCTTCATCTTGTGTCAGACCCCTCGCCATCATCTCTGGAGGGGGGCGCGTCTTCTCCGGAACGTTCACGTTCATCCTGTTGCGTGGTCCTGTTTCGTTGGTCGAACTGGGAGACTCCAAGGGTAGCTCCATGCTCCGATCGCCGGTCATCATGTTGTAGTAGAAGAGACGGCCATCGGGAGTTGCTTGCGGGATCCAAAAATCAGCCCTTGATTTGTCGCCGAGATCTGTGCCCTCGAGCGGCAGGCCGTTGGCGTCGTCCAGTTCCGACTCGTCATCATCCTCCAGCTGCTCGTCATAAACCTCTTGGTTGTCCTCCTCATCGTCAACGTGGTCGAGTTCGCCGTTATGATCCTGGTCGGGGATCTCGTCGGTACTCGTCACAATTTGGCAGTAGTTGCTTGGAAACCAGCCGCGCACACCGTTGATAACGCCGTCCCACCAGCCGGATTCGAGCTGCGTGATAACTTGGATGACATCGCCTTCGTGAAAACTAAGACTCGTGCGGTCGTCGGCCTCGTAGTCGTACAGAGCTCGGACGTACATGGTGCCTGGCGGGGCGGTCCCCGCAATGCCGTTCATGACGGAGGAGGAAGAGGTGATGGCCTGGGAGTAGGGTGAGTAGGCGTGGCCGACGCTGGATTCGTCCAACGCCGGTTGGGACTGGTAGTACTGGTTGTTGTGTTCGAGATTGAGAATTTCGTGCGAGGGCTTGTTGCGTAGATTGTAGTTGTTTTTCTGACCCTGAACTAGTGCCGGCACTGCGGTCTGTGTCATCAGCATGATGAGATGGTCGCGCTGATAACCCGAGGAGGGGAAAGGGGTCAAGTCATGATCCGGGCAAGTGGTCTGCTCTTCTGGTTTCTATAAGCTCGTCCGGGTGTCAAGGGAAGAAAGCGTCAATCGTGGGAGGTTCGGGAGAGGGGACTGGAGAGTTGCGTTGTCGGGGTCAGGGCGACGAGTTGTTGTTGAGGTTGCGGAAACCCACAATCAAGGAGTCGCAGGTTTGGAGCAGGGGGCGGTGGGCTTCCAAGTTGCGGGGGCGACGTTCGTCTCGTCTGGCAACAGGCGCGGCCGTACAGTCGGCGGAGGTGGCTCTTTTGGCGCCCAGGCTGACGCTGATGCTGACGCTGGTAATTGTCGTCGTCGCCGTCGATGTCGCGTTGAAGAATTCGAGCGGGTGGTTCACGACGAAAGACGCTGACTGGTGGGATGAGAGAGGGTGGCCGGCGGGTAGAGAGAGTCGTGTTGAGGGTGAAGGGCGGCGATTCGCTAGGTATTTTGCTCGCGTCGTGTGCGCTGGGCAGCGGGGACGGACGGGGACCGGACAGGAGGGGGGGATTGAAGACGAGGATCGCCTGATGAGGTAAAGCCCCCCCGAAGGACCAAAGTACCAAAGTCGCCTAGGCGATCTCTGGGCGAGCGTATCGGACGGTCTCTGTAAATGCCTCTTGCTCTTTTTTCCTTCCTTCCTTGATCTTTTCCTTTCCTCTTCCCCCTCGGACTTCCCGTAAGGTGCTTGATTCTATGTCGACGTAGCTCCTGTATGCGCCGCTGAACAAGCACGAGCTCACTCTCGACTATTTGGTGCGTCTTCTACCATCGGCAGCTGTTGTCGTCTTGGGCGGTCGTGGTAACTCTTGTGGCCAAAGCCCTTGTGCGGGTGCGGTGCTAAGAGTGGTGGCCTGTGGTGGCCTCGGACTGAAGGTGTCGAGTCTGCTGAGGGGGCTATCACGGAATATTAGTGATGGTAGCACAGGTACCTCGAGGGATCATGTGCTGGTATTGGCCTTCCCTTGAGATTTTTGGGAGTGGGCGGTAGCTCTACCCTAGATTGTTAACAGACAAGATAGGCAGCTCGGACTCGTGGGTGCACTAGAAGTACACACACTAAAAGATGGCGGGGCGAACATATCTCCCTGTGGGTGCTGCACAGTAGTGCAAGACGCACCCAGCGGGTTTGTTCTCCTCCTTCCCTCCCTTCTTCCCGGGTGCATCTCCCAGGAACCTGCTTGCCCGTCTCGTTGTAGCGAATCTCTTTTGGCACTATGGCCAAGCTCTAATTGGCCAGGTAAGCCCCCCTCAACCCTTTCCTTTGAGGAAATGCAACTGGAAAGTGAGAAGTACAGGTGATTAAGGCGAGAAACCTGCCCAAAGGTAAATTGATACACCTAACTAAGTATATACTTATTACATTTACTGGGTGAGCTGCACTAGGCCTCTTCTGGGGGTTTAGGGCGATTATATTCATCAATACTTATTGATCTACCTACCTACCTACCTACCTACCCGCCTACTTATGGTAACCTCACTGTGTGCGAGTGTGGTTCATGGCTCACTTCACTTGGTGGTGTGGTACCTTGCCATACAGACTTGCTCCAAGGGTCGGTCGGGTGTAATCATCATTCTTGGAGTATTCGTAGTGTGAGCACTCTATATATACGGAGTATATATATATGTAAGTGTTGAGTCCCTGTCCTCCCCTCCTTTATCACATTGGATCAAGGGGCCTGGCCGGCCGACCACCACCACAGCCTCAATGACACGGCCAAGCAGACCCATCTGGCAATCTGACAGTCAAATGTTCAGCCTGTCAGTTTGCCCGGACAACATTGCCTTCATTTCACCCTTTCCAGTATGCATCAAGACAAGGAGCCATTTCTACGTACCCAAAAGGGGGCAGATGCGACAAGCCAAGACAATAATAAATATCGACACTGTGAAACAGCCTGGTGCAGGTGTGCAGGTGCAGGGGCCATCTCACACCGACGTGGATCCGACCCAAACGCCCAATGTACAGAGTACTTACCTACCTGCCTACCTTCCTTCCTAAGCAACATTCTCCTCTGTGGGACCCGCACACTGTATTGGAACGGAGGTAGCACCCCTCCCGGCTTTGGACATATCCACGCACTGTGCCGGCTCCGAGGAATAACATCATGGCTTGCTTCCAGATATCTGACCAAGTTATGCTGCTCTCTTGGCAGGTCTTCAACTGAGCAAAGGACCAGACAAACAGGCAGCTTAATCGACCGACTTTGCCTCAATCTCAGGCATAATTTCTCCCGTGCCGTGCCCGAGACGTTGAGTCTGACTCGGAGAAGCTAATCCGCCATGAAATATCGGTAGCCTCGGTTGTGACTGCGCTTCCCGACTCAGTTGGCTCATTCATGATGCCTATGCTCTCCTGTTCTTATCTGAGATGAGGTGACTATGGCGTGACCTCGGTACGCTTCTCCAACGACTCGACCATCAGCCGCCAATCCGTCCGTCGTAGGCTACATCGCTTCTGTGCGTCGGGGTTATGTACGATTCTACCTACCTTGGATATTCACCTGCACTTTTGGTGTTCGCACACCATCGGTTGCCCGAAGGGCCATGAGACTGAGGAACGAAGTGAAGCCCAGCTGCGTCCGAGTACAAGACGGGCGCGGCACCCATCGCCATACAACCTCCGTCTTGATAGTCGAGCCACGGTGGGTGTTGTCGGTTCGATTAAGCCTGATGGTCATCCGAGACAGCCCTGGCACAAGATGCGCTCTGTTTCATTTTCCTTTTGCTCTGCTTGGCGTGGCTCGAATGTTTTCAAATCCTGTCGACGCTCTTGGTTCACGGCGTAGTGAGGCCTTTTTGTCGGCATTGGGGCGGGTATTGCACAGCAACTACAGCGAGGTCAACCCTTCCATACACTCACTGCTGCTGTGTCTGGAACGTATTTCAGAACGGTCCCGAGGCGACGCTGCGAAACCAAGAAACGGAATGCGTATCGCTCTGCGAGTTCGGGCACTGACCTGGGTCCTCGGGCTGTCTGGAAACGGGGTGCGTTGTTGTTCTTCTATGTGAAAGTCGCCGTAGGTGAGCAGGATACGAAAGAGAAAAAAGGAAGAAAAAAGGGGGGGGAGGTAGGTTATCCGAAGATTGATTCAGATTGAAAAGGACGCCAAACCTCAGCGCGCATGATAGGATAGGATGCGTACGACGATGTAAGGCCGGATGCGATGGACACGCCTTATTAAAGATCCACCAATGCCTGGTACTTGGTAGTCCAGGAGCCGGTTCGGTGATCGTCAGGGGTGCGCCGCCAATCGCCTTGAGGCGCACGCTCAGGTTGCTGACCAGCTCGCTAGTTACAGTAGTTACTGGCCCAGTATCCGTAGACTAGTCCACGAAGTGCCGCCTGATCCAAACGAAGCATTTGAGGAACGAGATCGTCCACGTGAGGGAGGGATTACTCGCCAGCTCTATTGAAAGCATACATACGTACGAATACATGGTGCGGGGTTGGCGGTCAAAACCTGCATATCTCAAGTGCACACTCCCGCCGCCTCACACACTAGATTGGCATTGACAATTCAACAAGTCGCTAGGTACCCACGATTGCCCATGGCAACTGCCACTCCGTTGCGCGATACCGTCGTTTCCACGAGGCGCAAGACAGGGACAGGGCCCGAGGGGCCCCCGGGACCAGCGGATAACTGGGGGGAGGGGAGACCAGTCTTGCCGGTGCGTGGAAAATGTGAAGCACCCTGGAACATGCCATTAATTAGACCAGCCCACTCGTCTCCACCAAATCGGTTCTAGCAGCCATCCCAGTGAGCGGAGCACAAACAGACGCTACCAACGGGGAACCGGTTAGCCGGAACCGTGCCGCGGCGAGGTAGCCCTGCTTGGTGCCCAGACGTGGAGGTGCCTCAAAAGCGGTGGCTGGCCTGCCCCACTACCTATCTCTACTACGTACTGAAGGGTTTCCGAAGTGTGGTTATATTTATTTTATTTAAAAAAAAATGCTTCTTCTGTCTAGGTAATGGGATGTTTCCGCCTCCCCGCCTACCTCTTTGTCATGTTCTTCTTGTCAGGACTGAGGACTGAGCGCATTGCCTTTGATGTGTTGCTTCCCTGTGTAGCAGAGCCGCCTTGGAAGGGCGTAAGACGGAGTGTTCCAGACCGTGACATGTATTGTGATTTGTTGTCGAGAACCAAACTCAACAGCACGCAGAACTCGCCCGTATAAATCAGCAAATCATTGACCCGGGGCCAACCAAGCACGTCTCTACACTAGGGCCTGTACGAAATCCAGTCCACCAAGAAGGCCAACGTTGCGGTCGAAAAAAGGGAGTGCCGGGCTGGGTTACTTTTTTTTTAGCTTCCCTTGGCGGGCAATGTTCCCTCAATAGGTGACCAGGCTTGCTTGCTTGCTGGCAGGCACTGTAGGACTGGAAAGAGATGAGTGATCTAGGTGGAGGATGTACGGCATCGGGTTGAACGCGCATCGATGAGCGGCTAGGTTGACGATCAGAATTCATATCGGTGAGCTCGCTTGCATTCCCGCTTCATCTAGTCGGCGGCTGATAGCGTGTCTGCGGAACAGGTGGAGGATGTCGGCATCGCGGAGAGAGACGTGGCATCGGAGCAAGTCGGCGACGTGGAGTTGGCTCCTCGTGCGTAGGCGGTATCGCATCGTAGTGTGCTCTACAGATCCTAGCAAGCGAGGCGCAATGTTGACAGCGCAATGTTGACAGTTGGCCCTTTTGCCCGCAATTTCGAGCCCCCACCCCGACATTTCATCCTTCACGGCTGATAAGGTGAAGATGCATTTGCAAGGACTCACCGCATCGCCGGTGCTCGACCGGTGATGCCATGCAATGCCATGCCCCTCTACCGCCATGCATGTGGTAAGGGTCCTGGCAAGTTTGCACTGGTCTTTTCCCCTATAGTATCCGTAGTACGTACAAGTAACAGTCCAGGGACTCCGGAAGCGCTAGGTTACTGCGTCGACAGGGGGCGAGGGGCGGTGACCGCGTAAGTGCCAGCAGGTGAAGGGATGTGTGGGCAATGTCTGGGACAAGCATCGGCAGCACGCAAACGAGTATTGCCTGACAGCGAAACCCGGGTCAAAGCGAATACGTGAGAGAGAGGGGGAGGGGTAAGGCGCGGCGCGGTGGTTGAGAGTTGGAATTAGACGTCAAAGAGGGGGAGGGGAAAACTCGGAGGGGAGATTTTGAAGTGACGAAATGGCAGGCTCCCTAGCATCAGTGCCAGGGGGGGGGGGGGGTATGAAAGAAGCCGAGGCCGAAAGGGGAAGCCGAAGGCAGGGCCAAACGGATATTACCAGATAATCAGAGTGGGTGGGTGAGGGCGTTTGGATGCTTGAGATTGGAGACGTTCCCATCGGAATGTTAATCAAGACGCCTCGGAAATCGAGACTCCCAGCGTGGGTAATTACAGCACATACCTACGGAGTACTATACCGCGTATCTATCTACCTAGGTATGAAAGGATAGGTGGTGGGATATTGCAACGGAAGCAATGGATCCAGTCATGGAAGCCACGGAGAGATTGTGTAACTCGCTTACACTAGAGCCTGCCAAACCGGCATCGGGTACGTACCGCCCGGTTAGTGTTTACATTGTCCTCAGATTAGAAAGAAGAGGGGAAAAATGAATCGGAGAGGAAGGACTTGGGACGACGGGAATGCGAGGTACATCGGAACAAGTACCGGTGTCTCGTCGTGACGGGCCTGGAAACTGGACGGATTCATGAAGACGTACCGCATCTGCCAAACAAAATGAAATGACAGATAAATGGTCCTGCGTCGCACTTGCATACATAGTATCCGTAGAGAGGGAGCCGACGACACGACAAGCAGAGGTTGGGGGTGGGCAAGGAAGGATGGAAGGATAGATGGATGGATGGTGGTATTTTGCGCTGACACCAGCCTCACACGTTTCCCTTTCCCCTTTCATTCATTCCTTCATTCTTTCTTTCTTTGCTTTCTTCTTTCTATGGCTGGTGGCATAGCCATTGGACACCAACCGCATCTCGTCATGCAAGTCAAGTCAACCCTGTTGCCACCTAAATATCCCACGTATACTGTACACCGTCTCAACACCCAATGAGACGCCCAGGCGGCAACGTCGGTGACTGACAATCAAGGAGTCGGGCAACCAGGACGCTGCAAGCTGCGATGGCGGGAACAAAAAGCAAATAACAAACTGCAAACTGCAAACCGCCCAAGCGCGAGGGGTAAGTAATGGGAGAAGCAGGGTTGAAAAATTTTCACGTCCGAACGTGAGAAACAACGTCAAGATCTCTCAATTGCAGAGCCAGGAATAAGGAAGCAGCAAACCCCCGTGTGTGCGTGCGTGAGGGGGCGAAGGGTGTCAGGGAGAGGGAGGGGAAACGAGGGGCGCGCCACAGTGAAGGTGTATTCGTACATGAATCAGAAGAACGACGACGACGTCTAGATCATCTCGGTTGAGGAAGATCGCGGGAGGGCATCCGTAGTGGCCGTGTTGGAGCCGAGGCGGCTTGCCACCCACTTTTTCACTCGTTCGTTCATTGCCCATAGTCAATCTTGCGATAACTACCTCGGGGAGGCGTTCATCCAGTACCCGGGTCCGTGTTCCGCATAGTCCATGCTTTGTACTTTTATTTTTATTTTTATTCTTCTTCCCAGATCGAGTGATTGTCTCATATTGGGTTTGCTACAAGTGATCGGGAATTGAAGGCTCAGGTAAAATAAACGAAAAATGAAAAATACAAAAAAAAAAAAAGAAGAAGAAGAAGGGGGGGAGACGGGATTTCTCAACGCTATATCCGTACGTAACTACCTAGGTCATATACCTACCTACCTAGCTACTATGGAGTACCTGCCGACGAAACAGGGGAGACGGACGACCCGCAAACCCTGTTCGCCTGGATGGATGGCTTGTTGCTTTGGCGGTCGACTTCGCATCTAGAATCGAATTGAGTTCAGACCGCCTGTGAGGACGAGAACGTGCGCGGGCATACACACGAATGGCTGGCTGTTGCATCCTGGGCTATAGTGGCAGGCTTTCAAGAATCCGTGTTTGCTATGCGTGTCGACGATCCATGCATGGCCTCGCCTCGACACCGACCTGTTGGCAAAGCGTCCCGCCATCTCGGCCGGGTGCGGTAGAGGAGGTAAACCACCCAGGTAGGAAGGTAGGTAGGTAGGTACTTGGGCACCTAAGTACCTAGATAGGTATCGACCTACTAGGTAGGTATGTACTCCGTACGGTAGGTACCTACGGATGGATAGTTTAGCACCCGTACGGGTTGCAGGCAGGTGCTGGACTCGACAGGCGTTGGTCGCGGTTCGTGCCCATCCATCGCGTCTGGTTGCGTTCCGCCTGCCTGTTAAGCGGTGATTGGCGCAGGCCAGCCGAACAGACGCGGCGTGCAAGAGAGAAAATGCCAGTTTCGCGTCTTGCCGTCGGCCCATGTCGATGTGACCCCAATCCCGAGGCGACAATGGTAGTGTTATGTACGTAGTAAACTAGGAAAGAGAGAAGGCTCCACATGACATGGCCGCGCCGGCCACTTGCATCACTCCGGAAACCCACTTGCTCATGTCCGCGCTGCGAACGCACACCAGCCAGCAGGGGGTGGGTGAGTGGTGGGTGCATGCAGCAGTGCAGCAAGACGCGGAGGAGCTGCGGCAGCGCGTGAGCAGCAGCGCGTGTGCCAGGCCGGGCAGGTACATACATAGTTAGTACACTACTGCGTAGGTGCCAGAGGAACGGCGGGTCGGGGGTGGGGTGGGACCGAACCGGGTGGGAAAAATTCCCAGCAAGTTCCTTCCCTGTGCGTTTCCACCTGTCGCGTCGCCTACCTACCTACCTTACTCGAACTGGACTTGCGAGGACGAGGTAGGTACACTGTTGTGGGTTGGAACCGCAGGTAGGTACGCAGGGATACTTCTGCTCACCGCCGTAAATGACAGGCCCTCCACGGCCGCCAGCATGCAACTCACCGACACGCGTTAGTGCAGCTTCTCGAGACACGTATCGACCGAGTACCGGACCTATCTACTCTGGACACCCTGCCTGCGCTGATGTACCGTCTCTGCGCTGGAGACTGGATGGCGGGGCATCTGCCCATTGGCCAGCATGAGAGCGTCCTGGTGGGAATCTGGCCGTGGTACTCCGTACCTATATGCATTCGCTACTTGCCTACCTAACTACCCACTCAGGTGCTAGGTGGGTTGGTGGTGTAGGTAAGCTGAGCTTGTCCGTCTTCCTCCCCGTGGGATACCAAGATAGGTAGGTACTGACTGGACTTGGGCATTCTACAGGTACCACGCGGGAGCGACGACATTCACCATCAACCCGTCCCCCCTTTTAGCTGGCCTAGTACGGATACGCGTGTGTGCGTCCTCGGGTAGACCCTAGGCAGTACATAATTAGCAGCTGGCTGCTTGCCTACCTACCTATACTCCTTGCTATAGTCGTTCTTGCATAGGGCATGGTATCCGTCTCAGTGAGGCAACCTTGGAACTTGGGATACATCATACAGGTACAAGACCGGGAGGGGCAATCCGTGACCGGCTAGGCGGAACAGCGTCACACTGAATGAGGTGCGACTTGACGAGAACAACGGAAGGCCGAGGGGATCATGGAATCATTGGAAGCTGTGGGAGTGTTTCTTAGCAGGGCCCCCTCCCCTGGCCCTTTTTCTCAAACCTTCTAGTCTCTGGGGCCGGTGCGAAATTACCAGCCAAATCGGCGGTCCGGGATATGGCGAGACTAGGCCGGGAGGGGCAGCGAGTGACCTTGGGAGAACTCCATTGCCCCAGGTCGTTGGCGATTGCAATCTCCTTTTTTTTCCTCGTCACCTTTCTTTTGCCTCAGCTCTTAGGTTTGTCCGGTTGCTTCCCCCCCCCCCCCCCCCCCCAAAATGGGCCATGGCAACTCGGGAGACGCGACGTCAGTTCCCGTCCGCCCTCACCTCTTTGGGCAAGCTAATCAATTTGTCTTGCCTGACACAGAAGCAAGCGACGAGAAAACACAGTGAAAAATGAAAATGATGCATGTAATGCCAGACTCGTGGCAGCCGGCGCGTACCGAATAGCCATCTGTACCCAAGCAGCTACATGCTACCCAAGGGATCTTGCCTTGATCGACACTGTTGTCGCTGCATGCCTGCCATGGTACGGATACATACGTGTAGTGTAGGGAAACGCATGGAACGGGACGAACTGGTGAAGCGGATACACCTGGCATAGACTTACCGTACGTCTCCTTCGGCCTCGTCTCTCATCGCATGGATACCGCTCGTCACCACGCCCTCACCTCCCCTTCTCCTCCTCACCTCTTCTTTCCTCTCTGGCAGAAATAACCTGTACGTGTATGTACAGCGCAGCCTGGGCGAGTCCAGCCAACCACAAGATCCATTGCATTCGGGATCACCACAGCAGTTCTGGCCCAGCAAACCTGTCTGCTACCTGCCTTGGTATGCTGTGCCGAGCGCTGAGCTGGCTCACCGGCTGGCTCGGTCATGGACACACGCCCCCTCAAGGTATTTAGCCCTCGGCCTCGTACACTACGTACATAGGTAGCCCTGGATAGTGGGCGCGTCCCAGCAAAGATCCCTGAGGAGTCCCATAACCCGGCCGCCCGCCCTTTGGGTGCCCCTGCCATGCTTCTGTCGGCGACCGGGGGGGGTGCGTTTTTGTGTCCAGATGCGGCTAGTTGTGCTCCGGACGGGTCGGGCGCAAGCCAGGCCTAGATTTCTGTCCGCCTTAATCCACCAGGCCGCGGCACGAAACCGAGCGCCGTGACCCTGATGAGGATGGATAGTGATGGTGGTGGATGCCGTTGGTCCTTGAGGAGCATTGTGGCGCGCGCTGCGAGCTCCAAGCCCAGCTAGTATTCTATCCGTCCGTGGTGTGGCGAGAGCGGTTCATACCATCCACGTATATCGTGCATATCTCCCTCCGTGTCTGCTAAAAGTAGACGGGCCGTAGCGGCAAGAGATCAGCGCCCTTGTCGTTGGCGAAATTTCATGATCCTTGAAGTTAGTCACGGGAGTGCCAGTGGTGTCTGCCTTTGAATGGTTGGTAGGCATTCAGCCCCTGACTTTTTCCATCTTGTCACTCTGTCTCTGTCTTTCTCTCACGTCCGGGGCCCCTATGTGTAAAGACAGACGTGTCTTGGAACTGAGGTGGCGACACGACCCCCAGTTCGATTCCTCGTCTCTTTTGTGTCAAACGAGATGATGGTACTATAGTACGGCGCATTTCTCACAGTTATAAGAAATTCCCTGAAATTAGCCAGAGGTGTATTGCAGGGTTGTGTCCTCCTGAGGCTGCCCTAAGCCTGATGAGTCGATGAGTAATGAATGGCCTTGTAGCGTGTCGGCAGATTCGTGTCGTCGAGAGGCGGGGGGGGAGGAGGGGGAGAAGACGTCCCGATCGAAAGCAAGGTGGCTGACAAGAAGTGCGTACTACGTAAGGTGCGAAGCGCATGTAGTATACCTCCCTGCAAACTTGTGGTGGTGAGCGTTATGGAGCGGAGATATTTTGGAAGCTGCTTACATAGCTATGGCCCCCTCTGGCTCTCCCTTCCCGTTCCCGTTCCCTATCTGTCTATCCGTGATAGGACATGTAGGAGACACTTGCATTCCATCAAGTAGCGGCAACATGTAAGAATACGTAGTATATGGAGACTACGGAATATACCTACGTATGCAGCCAAGGGGTGCATGTGCACTATGCATGTATCTATGTATGTACGAGGAGTCGATTGGTTGAGGGGGGGGGGG